>OMNM01033244.1:0-16080 GCA_900302745.1 Parablennius parvicornis
CTGCATTCAGAGATTTGTATAATGCAGATTTGACTTTTGACAGTATTTAGAGTGTAACATGTTAAGAAGTACTTCCAGCTAGGCACTGATGAATAGAGTATGTGCGTTGGGTAATTTTAATATAATTGGTAAACTTTTTTTCTTTTCTACTTTTCTTTTCAGGAACCGTTTCAGGCTAACATGGCCAGGATTAAAGATATGGTTAGGCTTTGTTTTGTTCTTGTGTGTGTCGTGTCTCGTGGTGTTGCTTCTATTTCCTCTTTATGAGTTCAAATGGAAGTATTGTTGAGTCTGCTGCTTCGCGCCTGACAACCTTTTACTTTACTGCCTCTTTTTCCCTTTTCAGAGAAGAGAGTCGGCAGCTCTGTCGAAAAAGGCAAACAACACCTTCAACATTGTCGGGACCACCTACGCCATCAACGTGGCCAAGGACCAGGGTTTGACGACCATTTCCAAGAGCGCACCCACGGTGTCGTCCAAACACTCCTACCTGCATAAAATGGACGACCCCTACACAGAGGCCAAGAAATCCTACAACCGCGTCAGCAAAGTGGACAAGATCTCACGCATCATTTTCCCAGTCCTGTTTTTCATCTTCAACTTAGGCTATTGGGCCACGTACGTCAACAGAAAGCCTGCGATCATGAAGGCCAACAACCTAAACTGAATTTGTCCCAGGCTCGGGGTGGTTTCTGTTTTAGAACGGTTCTCAAGGAGGCCAAGTCCATTACATCTTATCGTGTGTGTGCGTGTGTATGTGTGTGTGTGCGCGCATGTTTTGTGCGTCCGTTTTTTCTTAAGCGTTTGATATTTTTGCACGTCTGTATAGGTGGAAGGCAAACTTGAACATACAGTAGTTTCACATAATAAGTAGTGAACTTTTGGAGGAAGCACATTCTCACGTCATGTCTGTGTTTGTGTAGCTTTTATGATTTTCTCTCCCACCACCACCTGCCCCTCTGCCCCCTATCACACTTAGCTCTGGCCCTGTTCTCCAATACGAGCAACCAAGTACTTCTTCACCGTATCTTGATTGCTTGCCGTTTTTTCCGTAGAGTAGTCGAGTTACGTTCTCACTTGACATGTTTGCGCTTTGCCTATGATAAGTTAGAGCAAGCATGCGTTTGAAGTTTTCATTGTAGCTCATTACCAACGATAAGGCTTTGACACTTCCATAGAGATGACAACATGCATGCACACACGCACATGGTGATGTACAAGGGAAAAAAAGGAGGGGGGAGGAAGAAGAAAAAAAAATGCCAGCAGCGCCAATTCACTGGTCGCTTTACCGTGCCGTTAGCTGGGGGCAGTCTGTATAGTTCCATAGGAACATCATTAATAATCGTCAGCTTCTGGCCTTCTGCACACGCTGAATCTCAACAGTCCCGGTGCAGCATCATCTGGAATTGCTTTCGCATCTCATGGGGGCTGCCTGTACATTTTCTAGTCCAGTGGCTCTTATTGTTTTAACTGGCTGAGTATGCTCGATGACAGAGAAGCTATGTGCCTTGGTAAATACACACGTCATAAAGGAAAAGGCTGCGACATACCTATGCTTGCATTTAGGACAAACATATGCACAAAAGAAGAGAGAAAAAAAAAAAAGGTTCCTTGTGTTACGTTACATGCAAACATCTACTGGTGTCCACTGCAACGTGAGACTGTGCCTCGCACACCACCAGCCCACGGGCAGGGCCACAGAGTGTAGAAATTGCCCATCAGTATGGAAGGCCAGCAGACCTCTGCCTGTGAAGATGGAGCAAAGAGATTAAGAGGATCAAATGTAGTCGAGAATAATTATCACGTGCATTTATGTTTCTCATGGTGCGGCGTCTCCGTGAGCTGAGCAATCATAACAAAACTACCACCATTACCTCAGACTGAACCACACTCTTTTTCCATGGAAATACAAATATTACAACGTTTTTTCGGACTCCCCCATCGTCTGTCTTTGTGTGGATCCTGGACAGGCCTGCAGAAGCCTTCAGATCCTCAACTCTTCTTTGCATCTCTCACAGTTTCTGCATTTCTGTCCCATCGACACGTTGATCCATACGAAACCTTTTTATACTTTGTTGCTGATTTGATTGTGTGCATATGTTGTACTTGTTGTGTTTTGTAAAAGACAACAAAGGCCATTATGTCACAGCAAACGAACTTTCTGAGACACTGTCATCACCGGAGACAAATCGTGCCACAACTATTTTGTTGAAAAGGGAAAAAAAAGACTGCATTTGTTCTCCAACAATAAACTAATTGCTGCCATCACAATGGAGAGCAAGTAATGGGCCAACCAGTAATTTTTCAACAAGTGATTTAACTTCAGCGGTGGCATGTGTCTCCAGCTCTTGTCTCTGTTAAGTTTGCTCTGCGTTTTTTGTACCACATTCTGGATTTTGCAACATTTTTTAATTTAATTATTATCATTTATATGGTGTCTTATTTCTGTTGCTGAATTTTTATTTTACAATTCAAAGTACGGATCCCAACATGCAGTCCAACTCCTCTAACTGTATCTTCGGTGGTAAGCCTAGGAGAAATAGTGAACTGTGCTGTGACCTCTGTGAAGGTTTGTTAATATCACCAACCACATGCAGTGTATGTGTGAGTCATAGGTTAATGCATGACAATCTGTACATGTTCATGTCAGCGACCTCTAATAACGGTGTTTGTCACACTGAAATAGGGCTTAGTATCAATGTTTTCTGTGTTTCCTCCCAGTTGCTCATCAATTACCTACTCATAGCCTCAGCAGCATCTGTATAAACACACTTAAACTCCAATTATTTGTGTAAATTGATGTGATGCTTGTATTTTTCTCGCTGGCTCAGAGTTCTGAAAGTGTTTTACCCTAATTTTATGGCAAGCAGTTTCAAAACTTAATTTATTTCATACACACACACAAACACAAACACACAGAGGTTCCTCTGCAAAATTTAAGTGAATGCTGAATGAAGAAAAGCAAAGTCAGCTTCAATATTCCAGTAAGATGTGTGACCATTTTTTTTATTTATTTTTGAGCTCTGACTTAGGACTGCAGTTCTAATCCCACAAAACTGTTTAAAAACTAATGAACAATGAATCAGATGTTACTGTTATGGTGATTACATAATTGATTGGTTGTGTCCCTCCAAGCAACAGTGAACAATAACCCACAGAGGACTGAAATCAACATATGTGTGAGGATTATTTATCACATGTGCATGAGGATTTTGAAGACCTGAATAGATGCCCTGCCTCAATTTGCATCACAAATAGGTAGAGTATGTGCAGCTCCTGGTGAACCATTTCATATTCAGACAGTACACACATTACAAACACAAACAGTGTCTCCACTGACATGATGAATCCTGACACTATAAACCGCGGATTACAACTGTGAGGAGCACCACATTAACAAATTCAATTTTAATAGACAGAATAAATTTATAATTACAGCCCTCCTGAACCAGGTCCCTTGTATATGAGCAATATTTAATAACTCCACATGTTTTCGCACACTGCCGTTAAATAACAGACGTCCCGCTGCCGACACAGTGTGGTTTTCTGAATCAAATATATGTCAGGAATTGATGCACTGATCCTGTGAAGCGCCCCCGTCTCATTTTCCAGACTCGATTTTTATCATTTTGTCTCAAACAAACTGATTCATCATACACATCTGCTGAGGGTGCATAAAGCCTGCTGGCTGCTGCTAATTCGGGATCTGATGACACACCGCACTAATGTTTATGTATGATTCCTCTGAGTAATGCGACAGGGACTGTAGGTAAGTACTTTCAAGCAGTTGCTGCGGAGTGAAATAATGTGCTTCAAAAACCGTTTCGCAGCCAGTCGTTCTAGTTCAGGGGCCACATTGAGTCCAGCACAGCCGCATGTGCGTTTTAATTCAAAGAGTTACTTGTACATCCTCAAAATGTACACATTTAAATGCAATTTTTTCAAAAATCTATCACAAACTACCACAGATTACTCATGAAGTAATATCTAAAATATTCACAGTCACTTCTGGGATTGTCATGACAACATTTACACAAATCTGTCCGTACACTGTCAATTTCTTCAAGTCCGAAATGTTTTACCAGGAGTTTTCATGTCGGGTTTTGCTGTATTTTTACTGGTGATGTGACACATGAATGTGAAAACGAAAGACTGCACTTTCATTTCTCTGTATGACTTTGCTTTGGATTTTCTGATTGGTTCAAATTGTTCAAATGTAATTTAGTTTTTTTTTGTGCGACTGTGTCATTCTTATTTACTAATCTTGTTTGTCTGTGCTTATCAAAACAGGGGAAAATGCTCTCAGAGCTACACAGCCCAAACCAAACTACTACAGAATCGAATTCATCCAAACTTCTCAGACTCAATGGCCATAGCTAAGAGAACATGCAAGTCATATTCAATTTTGAAGTCAAAAATGTTGTAAAATAGAGTTTATATGTATATCAAGCATAATAAAGGATTGTGGTGTTTTTCTTTCCTCTTGAGAGGTTTGGATGAACAGGATTTCACTGTACTGTTGCCATTTAGCTTTATTTACGATGGTGTTAATCTTCTCATCACAGGGCCAGAGTTAATGTCCGCAGAAACATGTCATTCTATAAAGATGCAGTATATTAAGACTATATTACTATATGAATATATTTATGCTATTCAGTAAAGCATTAAATATTATGTTTTATACGACATAACCTCTACAGCAATGATGCAAATCTCCTGATGCGTAGAAAGCCGTAGACAACTAGAGAAATTACTAAACTAAATGGCAACAATTCTAAATGCTCAGAATAGTGTTACAAAGTTGTGAATTTATAGATATTGTGAAATCAATTTGTGAATATGTCAACGTCATTTATTTTTACATCTAATAAGTACTGCTAGCTTACATTGAGCTCTGTAACACTACGTGTTATGGTATTATAAAGCCGTGCCCTAGAGATAATATTCATCAACGCTATTTACAGGATCAGTACCTTGTGTGCACTTTTCAAACCTAACTGTGAATTAGCAGCCGTCTGCAAGCAGAGTCGTACACACTGTGTTCTCTCTCCAGCGATTTCACTGCATGTCCCTACGCATTGAGAGATCAAAGACTTCCTCCACGAAAAGACAGCTCCGGGAAAACTTTGTGGACTTTGGTGTTTTTGTCGGGAAGTGCTCTCTATATGCTCAGTGACTGGATTCTCTGTACTGTATGTTGCCCTCTCTCGTTCATGTGCTTACTGTATGAGATGTAGCAAATGGAAATGGGGATTAAAAGGACCGTGTATTTTGTCTCGGAGTTCTAAGGCCCTTCTTGGTCGCATTCAAGCCTCGGAAAAGTGCACATTTACTCTCTCTATCCCCCATGATGGATTTCCCTAGATGATCCTTTCAAGGCTCATTTTGACAAGTGTGTTTGTCTGAGTCATTGTTGCATGAGAGTCCTTCTGTCAGTGCAGCGAACATGGTGACTTATTAGGAAAAGAAGGGAGGGAACTCAGTATGAAAACATTTATGAAGGGGGAAATAAGCAAGTTGCATAAACCTGCAACTTAAAGTGGAAACACCTGAGGTCTCTTGATTTGTTTCACTGATGAGCACAGTACAATCTCCACAAACCTGTCGTGGAGCAAACATTCTGCACACATTTACAGTATTCAGAATTCAAGAACAACTCTGCAATTCAACACTATCACATGAAATCTGCTTCTTAGCTTTAATAGTCTCAAAAAAAAGAACTTTCACATCTTCTCATCATATCAGTGCAACAACTGATTGTTACGCTCTACAATGGTGCAAGTAAACCAGCAACCAGTACTCACTCAGAGCAGTGCGGGGCATAGAAATATACAGAGGTGTCTAGAAAAGCTGTCAAATTTAAACTAACTAGATGTACCTTTTCGGAACTGAGAACTCTCATACTTTAAAAAGTGAGAAAGAGGTTAAATTCTTGTTTGATATTAACCAGTGTCTAAACTATCCTGAACACCAGGTGGAGCTTGAGCAGAATACTCAGGGCGTCGTCAACGTTTTTCAAAATCAGAGGCGCATCAAGGTTACTGGGCTATTTGACAACTAACTCCCTAAATAAATTGAGCTTTGAATCATGGTGTGTACATGTGTAACTGACCATTGGACACTATTTTTACAACATGTTCCAAGTTAGTTGGGTTTTTTAGAAATGATCTAATAAAATCCAAAATGTTGGTGCTGATCACCAAAATTGACAGAGCAATCAATACGCAAGATAGCAGGTGAGTGCCAGAAATTTCAGACACTTTCAGAAATCTGCAAATGGCATTGTCACATGATATATATAGGTGACACGTGTATATGACTGCAAGTCCCCCGATATTGACCTCCAGTCACTAAACAGATCTGTCCTGCTCTTTTTTTTTTTAAATTACAACTCTGAACTACGGGCAGGTAAATTTAGCACTTATAGCTCTTCTGCCTGGAAACTAAATTGTTTTAGAACCTGGAAATATGTAACAGCGTCATCTTGATGCAATAACCATGACCTTCAGTGAAGAACACTGTATGGATGGCAGCATATGTTACTTAAAAACCCTTAAAGCCTTTGTCACAAATGTGCTCGTCGTCAATGCCATGTGCACTAAAGCACGCCGACACTGTCGTCTGTTGGCTGTTTGAACTGTTTGATTCTGTATGAAATACGTCAGCTGGCACAAAACGGGCCTATTTGAAATACAGCATCATAGAAATTTCAGCAAATTTTTTGGTATCGCACAACTTTTTTTACATTTAAAAAAAAAAACATCCATTCTATTTGTGAAAGCCATTTTTTGCACATTTCGATTTTCAACTATTGCTAACCATTCATCCAAAGTGATTCGTGAATTGACAATTTTCAAAATGCTCAACATCTAAATTGTAAATGTGCATTATATACAAATTTTCAACACTTCCTAGCAGTCTCAGCGCAATTTACCATTAGTCTTGTAGACTCATTCAAGCCCACACTCACATGAGTAGAAACAGCGGCCTTGTAAGGTGGTCATACACCAATGTCTTGCTCAAGGACACTTCAGCACAAGAGCAAAGGACAAATGACTTGATTGGACAAAAATCCACTAATGCCTGATGCACAGCCGTAGCTCAAGTTTTTGATTAAAGCAGTAAAATGTAAAGCTGATATGTGTCAGGTATTAATCAGATGAATTATGCCCCTGTAAGCTATTTATCACTCCTAATCTAATCAAGGAACTTATTTCTTTTGCCAGAATTATTATGTTTATCCCAGGCCAGATGTTGGATGCCTCTGTTAAAAAAGCCTAAATTTTTGAAACAGTCACGCTTCACCCCTATAAAACATTCCCGTCCGTCACTTCACATGCTTTCTTTGACGTAAATCCAAACACAATGTTATTTTCTATATCAGATGTTATATATTCGACTTGAAAAATGGCTTTGGCTATTTGTTTAGAAGACTGAGGAAATGTTTAGGGTTTATTCTTAATGTATCATCAAAAGTGAAACTAAATTTAAAAAAAATTTAAAAGTTCAATAAGCAGCAAAGACATCACAGACTTCTGATGAGAGCGATGAACAAAGCACAGGCCTCTAAATTTAAACACCATGATGACTGCGCTGCCGTCCCAACACTCTGAAGGTTACTGTTGCCGTCTGGCTGCAGTCCAGTTCCCGACCGCCCTGCAGGTGCCTTCAGCTGCACAGCAATGCTATTAGGTTTTAAAGCAAATCACCTCATTTTTTTCCTCCTCTGCACACCGGGGGAAAATGAGCTCTCTGAAGAGTCCCACGTGGACGTATAAGGTTGTTTTCTCACCCGTGCCATGATGAATGAAATTACCCATCACATGCTTAGCAGCGATTGTCCGCACCAGCCCTGGGAGCATCCGGCGCTTTGTTTTTTATCTGAGCCGTGCCACTGCTGTGCTCATCTCCCTGATCACAATCACAGATGAAGAAGAAGACACGTTTGAGAATTTGATCACAGTAGGAGAGCACACACTCAGTTCAGGGTGAAAGCTCTCTTCTAATGGGATGATAACTCTTACTTGTATGATATGCACCATTATATGGACAAAAAAACCTTGGAAAGAAGCTACTATATTATTGTTTGAATGGCAACAATCTTATACTTTAAATAAAGTGTTTTTTAATCCATAAACTACAAACTAACTTTATATCAGGATCATTTTTTCCTCAGAAAATACCAAGTTAAGCATTACATAACTTATTCATGCATGAGAAAAGAATAAAGCATCCGTTTAAGTGTATAATTTGTGAAAACCGATGACGTGAGTGATACACTAGGCAATTAGACGCCAACACGAAACATGCAAATAAGGCTAATGTGCTTCTCACTGTGTGACATAAAGTCAGCCTTGTGAAGAAAGAAAGAGAGAAAGGAAATGCTGAATCCTTTTTCACTGAAGTGAAAAAGGGACGCTAAAGGAGGGGGGAGGCCAATATCTGATTTCCAGTGACTTATGAGGAGGTGGGAACCCGCCCTGTCTGGAATGACAAGATGTTTCCCCCTTTGTTCTGACCTTTGCTCAACATCATTTTCAGAAGTGTCCACCCATCTATTATTGAGGTTTATTAGTGGAGCAGCCGGCACCGAAGAATTGCAGTACTTTACGGTGAGTAAACTTTTCTGCTTTCATACACGGAGTGAAATACACCTTGGATTTCTATTGATGAAAACCACAATACTGAAGCTCCCATGACGATTCACCAAAACCTCTCAGGAGAGCGTGGATCATTACAACACATCTAGCTGTGGTTCAAAGAGTGCAAGAATAAGTCATAACAATGCAATGAGCAAACAAACACAAGGTCAATACCACGTGTGTGAAAGCCTCGGCCTCATCGTTACCTGCAAGCCCACGACAACAAGGAACTCCAAAAAAGTACATCAGATAACCAGATTATGTAGAATGCAGCAAGTAAGGGAAGAAGGGTGAGTTGAAACCAGATGCCATGTGACCGCTGCTTATAAAAGTATCAAACATCTCAGGGAACCATGGAGCGTCAGAGATGGAGAAAAAAGAAAACCCAGTTGAGACGCAGCAGTTGGCAAACACGTCTCCTACGGTGTGAAGCAGATAATCAACAGCGAGCATTGAGAATATGCAGCGTGGGCAAGGTTACACAATGTTGTGATGCTGAAGACAACCTTGTGAAAGTGACTTGATTATAAGTGCAAAGCTATAGCAGCAATAATAAAAAACTGCAGAACACTCAGTACTTTGGTTATTAAGATGGAGAAACACTACACAAGGACAAGGTGACATTATCCTATCACTTTGAGATGATATATTTTCTTAATGGTGAGCTCAGCTTGAGGTGACCACTGAGTTTATGAATGAGGGGTTAGTTTTTGCACAAAAAGAATTAATTCCACAAAGCAAACATCACATTTGGTAAAACAATAATATAAATTTGGTCGAGACAACCCAATAACTGAAAGACTTTTCTGAATGTGGGAGCCAATACTCTGATTTCTTCCTAATATATTCAAAAGATGCCTGTTGAGACAATTGTTGAGTCCGCATTTGGTCTGTAATGGATTTACAATATTTCCAGGGTGATCTTTTTGGCCTTAAGTGTGTCAAACTCCAACTCCCAGCAATGAACACTTGTACATTTTAAAAAGGTAAAAGTACAATTAATTTCCTTGTGTTCTGCCCCACTGTACCCAAATCCATCTTTTAACTTCTTTCCACATTTCAAACCCACAGCAGATGGAAGTGTCGCATTTAAAGGCTCCCTGAAGAGCAACAGTGCACCAGAATGAAATAGCCAGGAATTTGATAGAACTCCTACAAGTTACATTTCAGTAAAACTATAAAAAGAGACAGATGAATCAACAGTACAAATTGCAGCCGTCTCTCAAAACCAGTATTTGGCTGTGTTAGTTTTAATCAATGATTATATCACACTGCTCACACTCAGAACACATGATAGTAGAAATAGTAATGTATGCATGCCCGTACTATTTGTTATTAATTAAGAAAATAAAGAAAAAGCAGATGTGCTCAGGCCTGCCCCCTGTAGTGAGGCAGGTTACCCCCTCACATGCTTTTTCAATGTGATTTCATGTAAAACCAGCAGGTGTGGAAGAGTTACAATAATCAAGATATAACAAACTTTTTTTGTTCTTGAAGTGCATTTTAGTCATCAAAGTTAAGTATTCTACCGATATGCGTCCATCGTTGTATTCCTACATTTGTTTACACAACAAGACACTAGTTATATATATTTTAATATAATATGCCTGAAGGTTGTGCCTTAAACCTTGATATTTTAAACAGGTACATTGAATCAACCAACTGCTGCTGACAATGTAAATTAGTCCAATTCCAAAGTAACTTTAAAGTACTGAAGAGAAAAGTGCTCTGTACTTTGAGGCATGTTTTTTAAAAAAAAAAATACTATCCAGGTAACCCACATTCAGGATCTTGGACTTCATCCAAAATCCCCGACCAGGAATACATTGATGCATATTAGGCATGACCTTTAAATGGGGATGAAGTTAATTCAAAACGTTTCTACACTGCTCAAAAAAATAAAGGGAACACTAAAATAACACATCCTAGATCTCAATTAATGAAATATTGCAGTTGAAAGTCTATTGAAAGTCTATTCAATATATAGTAGAGTGTGCTAAGAACAACATAACATAAGAATGATCGAAGTAAATCAAAATTATTATCCCATGGATATCTGGATTTGGAATTACACTCAAAATAAAAGTGGAGAGTCACATTGCAGGCTGATCCAACGTCAGCGAAAATTCCTCAAGACAAGTCAAAATGAGGCTCAGTGGTGTGTGTAGCCTCCACATGCCTGGATGACCTCCATACAACGCCTGGACATGCTTCTGATGAGGCAGCAGATGTTCTCCAGAGGGATGGCCTCCCAGGCTTGGATCAAAGCATCAGTCAACTCCTGGATAGTCGATGGTGCAACGTGTCGATGGTGGAGGGAACGGGACACGATGTCCCAGATGTGGTCAATTGGATTCAGGTTTGGGGAACGGGCGGGCCAGTCCATAGCATCAATATCTTTATCGTGGAAGAACTGTTGACACACTTCAGCCATAAGAGGCCTAGCATTGTCATGCATCAGAAGGAACCCTGGTCCCACTGTACCAGCATATGGTCTCACAATGGGTCTGAGGATCTCATCCCGGTACGTAATGGCAGTCAGGGTACCTCTGGCTCGCACATGGAGGGCTGTGCAGCCATCCAAAGAAATGCCTCCCCACATCATTACTGAGCCACCGCCAAAGCAGTCATGCAGGAGGATGTTGCGGGCAGCACAACGTTCTCCATGGCGTCTCCACACTCTGTCACGTCTGTCACATGTGCTCAGCAGTGACATGCAGTGAGGGTAGGCAGTGCCTACCCAAGGCTGAATTGAATGAAATATTAATTTTGGGTATTTGTTTTAATTATAATTTATTTTTCAATTTCCAGTAGCCTACAGTGCCTACAGGTTTCAAAGAGTCAGCATTTTGTGCTTTTTATGTCCCAAATGACGACACCGTCTCTCCAGTCGCTCACTCCTGCGCTGTCTTAATGTGAAGGCCACACCCACTCCCAAAGGCAGAGCAGCAGCAGCGTGCCTTCGGGAAACTTAGCCTTCTCCCGAAGTCTGCCGAAAGGCACACCGCGACCTTGCCTTTCTAAGTCTTATCCAGCGTGTGGATGTCAGTCAGCTCACCAATATGAAACCCATTTACGTGAAAAGGCAGATTACTACGCTGCCTTTGGACATAACCATGATTTACTAACTACTATATGTACATTCACAGTGCATTAGTGAATTGATACAGCGCTGCCTGCCACGCTCTCAAGTTATTTGGCACAGAGATAACAGGCAGAATGACAAAAAGATTTTCGCAACTTTCTTCTGAGGAAAAACATGAGCTTTTAAAAGATGGGAGACCAACACAGGAGCCACCGGATCTTCACCAAAGGAAATGTCAGAAAATTGTTCGTACTTTTCCACAGTGAATGGTACAAAAAGAAGGATTGGATGAATTAAGAGGAAGAGGAGCCGCACAACTTGAATGCATGCATAGTAAGTAGTAAACTTTATTTATATAGCACTTTTCACAGACAATGGTCACAAAGTGCTTCACAAAAGCAGCCACATCAGAAGATCATGTGATCAAGTATAAAGTTTAAAAAGCTTAAAATGCATAAAATGTAACTCAGCACAGGGTCCGTTGGTCTAAAATGCTTCACTGTACTAAGGATACATAAAACTCACGTGGTCAAATAGGGAGATATGAAATAAGCCTAAGCCTATTGTACAGGTTTTGGCTGTCACTTTCATGTGAATTTGAGGTGTGCCTGTCCTCCATTTGTAACGTCCTGCCTAACCAACCCTCGTGCTCACAGCTCCTCACTGGTGCTCAGTGTGAACCTGCTCTCATCTGTGAAGAGCAGAGGGCACCAATGGCGAAATCTTCCAATATTGGTGTTCTCTGGCAAATGCCAATCGCCCTGCATGGTGATAGGCTGTAAGAACAGGCCCCACTTGTGGACGTTGGGCCCTCATGCCACCCTTGTGAAGCCTGTTTCTGACAGTTTGAGCTGAAACATGCACATTAATGGCCTGGTGGAGGTCATTTTGCAGGGCTCTTGCAGTGCTTCTCCTGTTCCTGAGGTAGCGGTCTTGCTGCCCTCCTACACCCCCCTCCAAGCCTCCTGGTGTAGTGGCCTGTCTCATGATATCTCCTCCATGCCCTGGACACTGTGCTGGGAGACACAGCAAACCATCTTGCCACAGCTCACATTGACTTGCTGTCCTGGATGAGCTGCACAACCTGAGCAACTTCTGTTGGTTGGAGACACCACCTCATATTACCTCTCGGACTGAGAACACTAACAAAATTCAAAAGTGACCAAAACATCAGCCAGAAACAATGAGAACAGCATGATGGTTTGTGGTCACCACCTGCAGAATCACTCCTTTATAGGAGTCGTCTTGCTAATTGCCTGTTTCCATGTGTTCTCTGTTTCATTTGTCTAGCAACAGGTGAAATTGCTTCCTAACTGGACAGCTTGATTTCACACGAGTGTGATATACTTGGAGATACGTTGTGTCTTTAGTTGTTCCCTTTATTTATTTATTTATTTATTTATTTATTTATTTATTTATTTATTGGAGCAGTGTACAAACATGTACTCTGTGACAACCAGTGAAAAGGCAAGAATTCAATCTGCATGTTCCTCCCGGTTTGAAGTTGAATTTACAATATAAATCTCCACGTTTAACCGGGAACAATGCAGATTTGGCTAATTTTTGGTGATTATCTTTTAGAAAATACCATCAATTTGCTTACTTTTAGGATTGTTTTTGACTTTCCAAGACCACTGCTCCAAACATAATCAGACTATGCATGCGTAAATATTAAACTTACCTCGCTTTTGTCCCAGCAGGCGGAGAACCTTTATCACTTTTATGTTTCATGAGCTTGAGTTCCGGCTGCTGTTCCACTCCACAAAGCAAACCATTCAGAAACCGCAGCCTGTTGAGGTAGTCTAGATAACATATGAATGACATATGATATTTAATCGCTGATTTAGAAAAAAAAAAATAACAGAAGGTACCGTGGTGCCTTCACTGAAACTGGTACGTTTACCAGCTGGGAATACCTCAATTCTCGTTTAAAGATTTTACATGACAACTAACATCCCTACATAATCTCTTCAAACTTAATATTTTTTTTCCATGACAAGCTTCACATTTACACATTTGGATTATTTTTTTTCTCAAGAAAGCTTTCCACGCTAATATAGTCTTTTTTTTTTTTACCTTGCCTTTTACACAGTTGGATTTTTACAGAGTGTAACATAAATAAATGCTATTATCATTGTAGAAGCGTTGGTGCTGATGTATATACTAGAGCCATCAGCTTCTTGATTCACAGTTTGACAAGGTTTAGTTGTAATTTCGCCTCATAGAACTCAGTGTTTCTAACTACCAGTTGCTCTTGAACGCACCTTGTGAAATCGCCACAGGAAGTAACTCAGCTTTATCATTTACACCTGTGCTCTTGCCAACCCGTTAAGAACTACTGTGCAGAGCTGCAGCTTTCATACAGTCATTTTAAGGTATTTGTATGTTAAGGTATTTAACTTTTTTTGTTGTTATATTTTCGAAGGGAAAGAATTTCACATTTACCCAAAATGTTCTGCAAAAAGCATTTAAACCATCTCTAGAGAGGAGCTGCAGGGGCCTTCACCACCCAGTGGGATTTGAACCTCAAGGTCACAGTTCCCTGCTATGAGATCTACGTTTGGTGCACAGCAAAACCTCCCTGTGAAACATGGCAGGTCTCATGTTTTTCTGTGGTCTGTGGTTGCTTCACTTCCTCGGGGACTGACCTGCTTGCAAACATTGAGTCAGCTATGAATTCTGCATCATGTCAAATGGAGTCTGAAGGCAATGCGAGGACTTCAGTCTGAGAGGAGACTCTCAAGCGGAGGCGGACCATTCAGCAGGATATTGATCGTATATGCATACAAGTTAATCCACCACAAGATGGCTCAGAAAGAAGAGATGATTATTGAATGGCTGAGTCAAAGGAAGAACAGCCCCATTTCAGGTCCTGTTACAATGTTAGGAAATGTAATAGACCTGCTGTCTTTGGATAATGAGGAGGCTACTTTTTAGCAGTATTGTTTTCAGAAAGGGGGCCTATTGTGTTGATATATATTTTTCTATTGATATACAGTGTATTTGTATTTTTTTTTTTTTGCTTTATTTTATTTATTTGGTAATATTATATTTATGATTTACATTTGCCATGATACAGGTAAGGTTTTTTATGTTTCGGCCACTGAGTTGTATTCAAAATAGAAGGAACACAAATAAATGGCTGTCATTTGATTTTTTGTATTTTTTTTTTTGTAGTTTTTGATTAATCAGAAAGTTAGTCAAGAGATTAATCATTCCAAAATTAGCTGTTAGAGGCAGCATTACGTTTTGTTGAAATTACTTTATTTTAAATTTTAATTTTTTTGCTGTATATTATGTTTAGATGTGTCCATGCTGTGGCTGAAGTTTTCAGAAATCATTGTTTGTGGTGACACATAGATGTGTTAATGTGTGAATGCAAGGGCCAAACGCAGAGAAATATCACAGAATTTTAGATACCCGGCTGTGAATAAAAGTGTCCCGAAACTATTAGCAATTTTGAGTCCCCACTTAACCTCAACCTAATGTTTTTAGGGCTGTGCGTAGAATTCAAACAACCTGCAGAACACCTACATGTACTACTGACAAAAATCTTGAGATTTTCAGCTTTCAGGTAAAATTTCATGATAAACCTGTTACTATATGTATAGTTTATTTTTGGGACATATTTGCAATGCATGCATAATGTTGCAATGTTTCACCTGGATCAGATCGTCATCTTTTATCCTCCTTGGATAAAAGATGATGTGAGAAATGCGACACTCGGGTGGTAAGAAATGTGACACTCGGGAAATTGCTGAAAATACTGGATTCTGGTTTGATTTCAGGTGACCTGCATGATTAAGAACAAAAATCAGTTGTTAAAATGTGATGAATCAGAGAATTGATTCTCCTGCATAAATGCAATACTTTGAATTTTTAACTACATTGTGCAGATTCTTTGTAAATACAGGGATACCCCCCCAAAAAAGCAATGAAGTAATTAATTATTGTCAAGAAAATGCTTGAGACTTATTGAATCTCAGTTACAGACACAGTTTTATCTTCAGTCAAAATTGAGGTAATTTTTTTTTTCTTGCTTCAGCTAAATGTCCATGATTGGAATCTATAACTATTAAAATGAAATAAAAGTAAAGTGTATTATCATTTTGTTTATGTCTGCTTGGGGGCAGAAGTTGTCTCCTTCCAACAGGTTGAACAGGTGATCTCCCAGGTGTATAGGGTCTTTTGTATTCAGTAAATATACATGTTCCTGAGATGCATATAAACAGCATATACAGAATGTGTTCTATTTCAGCATATTCTGTGTGTGTGTGTGTGTGTGTGTTTGTGTGTGTGTGTCTGTGTGTCTTTGTGGGTTTGTTTGTGTGTGTGTGTCCCTGTGTGTGTCTC
>OMNM01033244.1:16100-29478 GCA_900302745.1 Parablennius parvicornis
AATCCGAATGCAGCAGATAAATTCAAATAAATAGATTTTAAAATTAGGTGGGTTATTTCTTCTCCTGTACGTTGACAGCTTCCCCTCTCTCTTTCTCTCTCTCGGCTCAGTGACACACACACACACACACACACACACACACACACACACACACACACACACACATATGTGTGTGTGTGTGTGTGTGTGTGTGTGTGTGTGTGTGTGTGTGTGTGTGTGTGTGTGTGTGTGTGTGTGTGTGTGTGTGTGTGTGTATACACGTATACAGTGCTCTTTCAGGTATAACACACATAAAAGCACTGCTCTACCGATAAGAAAGATCTTGTCAAAGTTGTCGAGTGACATTAGGATGCTTTAGAAGTACAGCTGGACGTGTGAATAGGACATGACAGGTATGGCGTCCGTGTGCACTGACATTCAATGAGTCCATCAGCCTTCACCATCTTTCAGCCCCTGAAAGTCTGACCTTTAATCACTCTGATGTTTCTGACAGCCAAATGCAGGCCTGTATCATTATCTCTAATGGCAGTCATGTCATGAGCACGGCCGCGCTATCCTCAGCCCATGGGAACCGTTTCTATTCCGTGTCAACTCTCGTTCAATTCAGTGTGAGACTCGGATTGGTCCGTCTCGAAAACACTCAACCACACTTTTCACAAACTGGTACGATCTCTGTAATTTTGGGTCATTGTGAAGGTAAAATGGGTGGCATTAAAAGTGAATAGCTGTCGTCGGAAATTTCTCCGTCATGTTCCTCTGCTGTACAGCAAACTCATTGCACAGTACAGAGGACTTTTGTTTTCTTGGTTTTCCATGGAGGAGTCAACAATATACTCACACGCTTCTTGTCTGAATTTTCTTTTTTTTTTCTTTTTTTTTACCAGTGTTTGTTCTTTTTGATTACTCTTCTTCGAAGACACTTCACAATATTACCTCTTGTCTTGTTTACAGAACCTCTGCTCCAGTTTTAACTGAAGGAAACCATGCTGGCCCCCAGTGCGCGCTGCTTTTCAGTGATTAGTTCAGGTACTGTAAGCCTGCAGGCAGATACTTTGCCTGAAGGGTTTGTTAGGGCAGGATTTGGTAACTTTTTGGTTAATTAGCCTCCTTGTTTTATGCGTAAGTGGAAAGAATAATACTTCAATTCCCTGCGTCCATGTCTTCTTCTATATTGTGTTTACTGGAAAGATAATAAATATTAATCGGAAAAGCATAAGTGGAATGAACTAACTAGTCTCCTAAGTCATACTCAAAAATATCTATTAGTCTCATTCATTTTTGGCACTGATTTGAATTGTAGGAAGTCAAATGAAAATTGATTTTTGTGCACTGCTCTGTGTATAACTTTAGAAAAAAATGCTGATGTCAATATGATTGAATGTGCTATATACATCGTTGTATCTGCAAGCTGTTGTTTATTTATAGCAAACGGTGATCTAAAGCAGGATTGTAGCTGAAGCCGACATGTTTGGATGTACAGTGCTACCACAGCAGGTCACTGCAGCTTGAAATGTAGGCGTGGATAGTTTGAACATTGAATGCCACTTTTAACAGATGAATAACCAGATCTTACAAAGGACTCATATTTCACTTCAAATGGTCTCAATATCTCACAGTTTATGATTCTGTGTGCTTGAGTTTAGACACTTTCGCTGACACACAGAACAGTTCATTAGGTTGACTACACAGCAGGCGTCTTTATAAATATGGCTGTCGCTTTCAGTTTGTGCACAAAACCCGAAAAGCCTCTTTTTCTTCTCTTGGACAAACCTGCTGCCTTATTAGCAAGGCAGCAAGGTGGCTTTCAGATTGGATTTATCAGCATTAAACATGCCAATGGATGTATTAATGAAAAACGGAATGTCTTGTAATCTGTTGTATGGTTCCAAATGCTGTTCGGCCGTCATTGTGAGCAATGCATACAGATAAATTACAACCCTTTGGGCAGTGGTGGCCTTGAGGTTGGAGAAGCGGACTTGGGAATTCAGAGGTTCAAATCCCACTGCTGATAGTTCACCACTGTGGCTCCCCCTTGCAAGACCCTTGAACTCCATCAGCTCCCAGGAGTGTTCTAATGTGGCTGCTCCTCTGCATCCTAGAAACTGGATTGTTCAGTGTGGGGAAAAAAAAAATTCCTTACTAAAGTATGATTAATTTTGTGTTATGACCACTAACAATAACGTTACCTCTAATCAAAAAGAGAAATCAGGAATGGGATCCTCTTTAAAGTTGTCTTTATTTAACTATAATGTCATGCATCATCCATGCAGTGGCATTTCTCAGTTCATTGTACAAAGCTATAGTGTTTGCATGAGGAACTCTTCTGATTGTCTTTTTGTTTGTAGTCCATCTCTCAGATCAGTACAGTTAATGTCTTTTTTTTCTTTTTTTCTATCTTGTTTTATCTTCCTGGGAAGATATTGCTTCACAATCTCGGATGGTTTCTCAAGCATACATGAGCAGACTGGCTAGTCTGAACATTCCGATGAGGCTATTCATCTGCCTTTCAGTTCCTACGCAGCACTCTGCTGCTGCTGCTGCTGCTGCTGCTGCTGCTCCTGGGATAAGCAAAGTCCCTCTGGCCTCAGACTGTACGGGTGACTAAGAAATGGGTTTGGAAATAAACAGGTTTCTAACACAAAGAAAACTTTACTTGGAGCTAAGTTTACTTGAATACTTTTTTGCTTTCAATCAGCTCTAGACACACACACATAAACACACACACACACGTGTGTAAATATGAAATATGAAGCAAGAACATGCACTGGGGCATCAAACCTGAGTAATTATTTCCACCAATTCCAAAAAATTTGGGGACAATCTGTAAATTGTAATGAGCCCAGTGTCTAAAGTAAGACATTTTTGTATTTCATAAAAAGAATGATGAATCATTTTAATGAAGACGTGGATTGCTAAGGTTTAGGAATATAAGAACCAAATTCAACTATTAGTGAAAAGTCTGCACTGGAGGCAAGTCATTTCAGCTCCAGGTTACCAACCATGTAATGATAGATGAACTACAGTATGCCGTTTTAGCATTTTAGCTTTGTCTTGCTGAAATCAGTTTTCCTTGAAAGATTGTTTTCTCTATGGGAGCGTATGTTTTTTTAGAAAACTTCCTCATAGTTTTAGGCAGTGATAGTAACTTTCTGGATGTGTGCACTCTTTATACCAAAGGCTTTAACCCTGTGACATCAGAAATACATTCACAACCAGCTGGAGGGTCTTTTGTCTGCAGGACATGGCCTCCACCATTTCCAATCTGAAGGAAGATTTCCATTTGGCTTTTGAGTGAAAGACAATTTCATTCTTAACCGTCTTTATACATGACTTTTTGTCTGCATGATTAAACCGTTCTTTCCATTTTTGCTTCATGCAATGAATTGTGTTCCCAGACAGTGATTTCTTTTTAATGCTATTCTACCAGAGGTCTCAGATTATCTGCTTCCAAATTAGACTTTTCCCCTTGTCTTCGGCATGCAGAGATTTCTACATCTTTTTTCTTTAGTTCAAATATATTATGCACCCTGGACAGTGGGGTCTTCAATATCTTTGCAATGCTACGTTGTGTTTTTTTAAAATTATTATTCATTATCATTATATCTTCTCATTTTCCTGACAGTTTCTTCAGGTTGAAGAACCTCAATTATGCTTTTGTCTCCTTAATATGAACGAGGCATGTTAGTCATTGTTGCCAACAGAATTAGTTGGTTGCAAAATGGCCCTTCAGCTTCTTTCTTAATGGTACCACTTACTTTTCTTCCTTTTTGGATGTGTCACTTACATCAATTCAAAATGAGATTTTTTTTAATGAATTCCAAAATGTCATCTTTTCATTATCTTCTATGTTGACGATGTCCTGACGTGTCTATGAAAATTACTTATCACTGCATCCTGCTTTATTTCCATTTTTTTTCAAAGTTTTTGGGAATGTGGGTTTGAACATTATGAGTTTAGAATCATGTCGGAGCCAAAGCCTTAGCTGCCTCCCAACAAGTTTCATTTTGAATTCCACGTAGGGTTGAACAGTTCAACAAAGACTTAATTCTGTGTGATATTTCATGAAATCATATAGGCTATGTATGAAATATTTTTGATTTACTGGCTTTGTGGTCTAAATTGTGAAGTGTATAGTCAGGGTTTACAGATGGTCCCGTCCGTTCTGCCTTGTCCCTCCAAGACATGCCTGCTATCCCACTTTTTGTCTTTTTAGAGGTGGTCACCTTAATTCCACCCACGATTTTCAACTTGGGTTATGCCATCGATTAGCAAGTTAGAATTGACCATGTTGGCATGTTTCTGAAGCTGTTAGCACACTTGACAGTTGTGGTCCATTAGATTAGCTGTAGAGTGGAAAGCTCAGATGCCCTGAGGTCAGTTTGCCGTATCCTCTCGGAGGAAACGAACTCAGCGGCTGCAAAACCCAGCCTGATCAGCTAAAATAGTGGCACAGGACGTTTTCCATAATGTCGATGAGAGAAAATGAAATGGAGCATGTTGTAGGTAATAAGACAATGAACTGGCCCTGAATGATAATATGCACAGCTACTCCAGTAACTTCTTAGAATAGCTGAAGGATTAGACTGCAATAAGATGAAATGCATTAACATATAACTCTGAAGTGAAGCTTTCCACTTCCCACTCACAGGAGATAGACGTTCTGTTAGAGTCACTGTTTGGACTTTCTCAGCCTCATCTTTTTCCAGTAGAGATTATAACGTGGCTCACTGAGCTATGCACAAACTCCCATTTTGATGGTGCCAACCTCTTCAGTTTTGGTTTTATTGTCTGTGTGCCCAAAGTCAGCCAGCATCAAATCTCCCGAGATGATACCCTGACATACTTACCCATTCAGCTCCTCCTTCTTCAAAGACCCCCACCGCCACCTCCCCCAGGAGATGCATGGATGAGCAAGCTTATTCTCCTTGTGGGGTGTTCCCCATGCATGACTGATGTTTAGATTAATATCCTTGACTGATTCCTGCTCTGCAGTGAGGAGAGGAGCAGGCCTATCGGAGCACAGCCACCCCCTCAGGAGCCCATTGATTTTCGCACCATTCTGACAAACATAAACCCGGACCCACAAAATACTTTATCTGTTGTCCATGTAGATCCTATCACCTCCGGCTCAGCAGTCCTTTTTTTTTTTTCTTCTCTTGTTTCCTAGAGGAGAAGCTCTGAGCCTTCACATCTCCAAAGAGCTATCTAAACTGAGTATGCTGACAGGTATTTATATCAAGCTGATCCACATGGAAATTAGGTATTTAAATGTATGCATTATATGAATGATGGGTGTATACGTGCATGTTAATTTGACAGCTTCATATTTAACATTCTCTTTGTATCAGTAGCAAGTTACCTGGTCAGAACTTAAGAAAAACAGGCATACAACAAATAATTAGATGACTAATGTTTCCTCATAATGAAGTGCATTATGTTTTATATAGTTGTGAATGTGTTTTGGCAGTCACACTGTGTTGCTTTGGCCCTGACCTCTTTTGCAGATGATGCTGTTAAAATAAAACATGACAAAATAGTGCACACTGAGCCATTAAAAAGTCGGGACTATAAAAGAAATGAGTTTGTATCTAAAAAGGCGTGTTTTTTGTTTTTTTTTTAAGATTATTTCCAGTCCCATGTGTAGTGAAACGCTTGAAGTCCACACAGGGAGGGAAAATGGTAACATCGCCCCCTGGTGACAGTGACTGCACAGAGGAAACGCTCCTGTCTGGAAGAGTGTAGGGAGACTCACTGCAGTATAATTCAGATGGAAAATGAACAATGACTTAGTTCAGATAGCAACATTACATGCTTAGCGTTAGGTTTTTATCCCAAGTCCGGTCATAAGCTTCCAGTGTGCAGAGCAGCAACATTACAGACATTTACAAACAGCACTGACAAGTGTGATACAGGATTTGGTGCCGCTCTCTCTTTGTGTGTGTTTGTGTCAGACATAATCCATTTGCTATTTGAACACGGAGTGGATTCAGTTGTGACGACACTTGGCTCATGATTTTTGCAGTGTGGGGAGCTGGAGAGTCGAACCAGTTTTAAATCCTAATGCTTCCTGGGTTGACTCGGAGCTTAAAACTGACGCGCGGCCCTGCTTGAGCTGAAACACTGGCACTTCTTGCACAGACTCTTTGCCTTTATTGGGGATATGAAATGCCATCAGCAATCATCAATAACCTTACTAATTCAAATATTATAATGAGAGTGACAGTAAACACACAAAGCAGAGGAATTGTTGGAGAATTGCTGTCTTTAATGTGAAATCAATGTATATGTTCCAAAATGCTCAAATGAAATATATCATTTTTGGGGAAACACCCATAAAAACGAGCAAAAAGTAGGTTAAAATTTCTTTTTTCCTCTCTTTCCTCTATGCTATCGTCTAATTGGCCTCTTTCAACAGGGCCTTACGGGTGTGGATTTCACTAGGTTCCCCCTATCTGGCAGGTTTTTTTTTTTCTTTTTCCTCTTTACTTGACAAGCTCAACATCCCAGTCAGCCAGGAGGCCAGCTTGCTCTATCCCCCAGGATCACGTGTTAGGAGGCCAGTTGATCTTTCGCCCTCTTTCTGCTTCTCTCCTCATCCCGAAGCGAAGCCTTTACAGCTTGTAAACTGAGTCAGAGCATTTTCCCTGGTGGGACTCAGATAACATACTGAATTGCCCTTTTAAAAAACGTAGAAAATTGAGTCTGGTTTATTTTTCCTGAGCAGCAAGTGATGAGAAAGTCTGCTGAGATGCCTTATCAAATGTCAGTGGGCTCTCTACTGCTTGAATGGAGCCCTGATTCACTTGTGTACTAATTACATGCATTTCTCTTATGTTCAGTGATCTTAGATGTCCTGAAATACACTTGAAATTCAACATTATTGTTATCAGTAGAAGTATTAGTAGAATAAGTAGTCACAGTCTTCTTGAAATGAATTCTGAGTACATGAAAATTCAGATTTTTTTTTTTTAATTATCTATCATGAATTTTTTTTCCACTAAATTAAATAATTGTGGGGTTTTTTTCTTCCTAATAGAGCTGATTTCACAGATATATTCATCCATTTTATTTACAATGATTTATAATTTAATGGTTATATCAAAACCTGACAGGACTTAAGACTAATTATTATGTCATATGAGTGCAAGCATCAGGTCATATTAACTAAAATTTTTCAGAACAATCTGAAAGGATTGAAAAAAAATTTGCATAATTTCTTTTTTTTATCATTTCACAATGGATAAACTTTTTTACAAAATTAGTCACCTGATTATTATATCAATTAAATGGAATGGAACAACAAACTTTTGCAAAAATCAACCCTCTTCAAACTCAGAGATAAATATTTCTTATTGTTGAAAAAATAATTTAAAAGTCATGATTTGAACAATGAGGCGTCACGAGGCAAGCCAATGAATTCACGGTTTTTCCCAGAATGAATTGCAGCTGTCAACTTTAGTGTGCGAGTGCGAATGTGAGTGAACATCATGTAAAACACATGGGGACTGCTCAAGCAGTAAAATGTGCTATTAAAGTCTGGGCCTTCTATTTTATATGTTAACTACTTCATTCTTGTAATGGCGTTTTCTGCCGCTTTCAAGAAGAGGTGTTTTCATGACTGACTGAATCCAAACACACAGATCAATGATTACATGTTTGTACATGTGTGTCACATAAATAGACACCAGTTATAACATGACTTATGTGGACACTGGAGAACTAATTGGCCAGATGTGATGAAAATACAATAATGTGACTACGTTTCACCAAAGTCTGATTTCTCTCACAGAAAGCAAATGCCGCACTGAAGGCTTCCAGACAGTCTCGCACAGGTAGCCCAGTTGCTTTCTCCCTTTCACATATTACCGCTCCCCTATTTTCTTTCTCAGGAGGCCTCTACGTTATCAGTGAATTGTGTAATTATAAAATGATCTCTCGCCATTAAGCTGTAATAAATTACAAATGCTCTAAACTGATGAGTCTCCCAGGCTCCGTTTCTCCACTTCACCACCAGTACAAACCAACTCTGAGTGCAAAGCTCTCCTTTCACTCTTCCCATTAAAACCATTCATGCCAATATGACAGCATTTCAGTACGGAGTGACTTGCACTCAGAAACCCACCCTGTGCTACACTTAATGCTGCACACACTCGACACTAATGGAACTATGTCAGCTGGTGTAAATGTTTGTGATTAATCTCTATTATTTTCTTCAGAAAACCAATACGGCACTCTGAGAGAAAACGAAGTCGCATCCCAAAGTGTTTTCTTTTCTCTTTTTCCCTTATCGCTGTGTTTTTGTCCAATCTCTGCACCCTACATCCAATCCATTACATCTCCCCTAGTGCATGTGTGAAAAATATTTCTGATGGTGAAAAAACACTCCAAACCAATCAGTGTAAAGAGCGAAAACGTCATCACCCCATTCTATGAAGGAAACACAATGCCAAACAAGGATGAAGGAAACTGGCTTACAAATGAGTTCTCTGTAGACTTTGATTTTGGCAAGTGTGTATTTTGTAGACCACTTCAATCGGATCATGCTGCCTTTTATTCATGCCTAATGAAAAATATTTCAAAGGAAATATTTGGTTTCCATTACGATCCTATTCATTAAGCATTCATAATGCTGTAGCCCTTGATCATTTTGTCCAATATGGGGATACATGTATTTGTATAGGCCACAAAAAACAGCTGATTAACTCTGTAGCATGTTCAATGCTTTTATTGCTAAGAATAAAATGGCTTCCTTAAAGTTAGTAGTATGCTCTGTAGTTATTACATATTAATGATTTTTTTTTCCTTTGGCAAGGCAATTGTCTTTATTAAAACAAAAATAATTCAAAACCAGTGCATCATCATTAATTCAATGAACTAGAGTTAATTTGAAAGATTAACATTTGAAATGGTGGTTGTGTTTGTGAACAAAGTTACCAGATTAAAAGCTCTGGTTGATGCCAAAGAAAGCACGCTTTATTGATTTTCTTGAAGAAGTTGTTTCTCTGCATTCGACCTAACTTTGAATAATTAAAAAACAACTTGGAAATGTCGCTATCTGCACTTTGCTGTAACTGAGAGTGATGAACTACACATAAAAACAAGTAGATTTCTGTTGTCATAACAAAGCTTAATTAACATATAGGCCAGTGGATAACCTGATTCTTCTCACAAGTGTGACAAATACATAGCCGCAATGGCCTGGCACTTCCTCCTAATGGTGGTCACCAGCCTGCCAACAGATGAGTTTAATGGGGTAGGAACCTGTACTGTATATTCTGAAGCACTCTTATTGTGCCTGACTAAGTATTGCACAGTGAAACATAAACATAATATGATATTCACATGTGACAGCTAGTTAAATACAGGATGAGAATCTTTCCTCAGAACGCCACTTTGCTGATTACAGCTCCCCAGAACACTATCTGATCATTTCCTTTATGCATTATGGGAATTGAATAAGTGTCTTTACCATAGATGCCTCCCTGTGGCGAAAACTAATCTGAATTATAATTATGATTTCCGTGTAGTTTCACATTACACCCACATGTCGTGAGCGGAAATGACTTCTAATTCGTCTATAAAAGAAAAAAAAAGAATAAGAAAAACCTTGACGTGCTGATGAAATGTTTATCATTATCATATCTGTTTTAACTTACATTTTACTGCGCCACCCAAACACACCAATAAAATTGGCTCACGACGATTGGATTAGCGAGCGGGACTCTCTGCCTGTGATTGCTTAAATCATTGTAGGAGGGATAAAATAAGTTGAATGACAGTAGAATAACCAATCACATGATCCAATGATTTCCGGTACGCTTCAGCCCAACTGAAATGGATTGCAAGATTTCCTGATTATTCATAAACGCCGACCGTCACGTGTTTTAAGCGTCCTTCTGAAATTTGAGAAATATATGCCCTTGGTATTACCTCTCAGGCTGAGAAGGTAACGCGCAATAAATGAATTTAACCAATTTCGTCTTGCATCAAGAGGAATATTTTGGATACAATACAGATGTAAATATGTAAATAAAGAAATATCCCCAATGCGTTTTTGTCACCATTTGATCAACTGATTACGTATATCTTAAAATGCATATATATTTATTTTATTGATTGTATTCAAAATAACTTTTCAAGTCTCGACTCGTTATAGTTGGAAATATTTATCTTTATATTTTTGATTGTGTTTGTGAGACGACAGGTTTAACAACTCCACGATTAGATTTGTACCTGCGAGGCAAAGTTTCAGGGTTTATCTCGCCCATTGAAGTGCAGGGCTACGTTTAGATGTAAAGCTTAGCGGCTAAAGCTAGCCTCCTCCCCGGTGTGTGTTGAGTTGACGGTTCCGCGGCTTCATGTGAAAACGGTTGCGCGCCTCTCATGATGCCGACCGTCCACGTTAGCTAGCCGGACGCTAAGTGTGAGGGAAGAGGAGGGTTTGTTCCTGCCCACCACCATCAGCAGCGGCGGCAGTTCACGGGTAGTCCTGACGACCGCTGGCTCCGGTCGCCCGGTAAACTTCCTCCTCCGTGTGCGGATGAGGTAGTCCAGAGGCGGTGGATACATGTCTACCTCTCAACCACGAGGCAAGCGACGACAGGGCAACCTCGCAGTTCATGTTTCGCCAAGAAGTCAGTGTGACGTCTTTTATTCCATCTTGTTCGTATCTTTTCCACCACGAGAAAAGGAATATGTCCAGATATAACATCTACAGCCTGTTGGACTGGATCTACGGCGGCGTGGACCCGAAGTTTGAGGGCAACGGTGGCCCCGAGTGTGCCGCCTTCCTGGCACCCCAGCAGCGAGTCAGCGAGAGCCTGGTCATCGTCCTCCTGTCCCTGCTGGAGATCGGCGTGGCGCTGAAGAAGATCAACCTCTCCAAAGAGCTCCGGCTGGTGGGCAAGGACTGCACGCGGGCGAAGGAGGACAGCCTGGGGAAGAACTTGTTGCTAGTCGCTCTTTGCATGACTTTCGGGGTGGAGGTTGGCTTCAAATTCGCCACGAAGACGGTGATCTACCTGCTGAACCCGTGCCATGTTGTGACCATGATCCAGGTGAGCATGCACAGCTTGAGACCACTGTCATAAACAGTAAGAGCGTGGTCTCTACAAGTGGTCAGGCTTGTTTACTCTTCATAAAGCAGCATGTATGTCATGCCCTATCATCTGAATAATCTCAAACATTGTACAGCACTGTGAAAAAGTTTCAGATCATGGATTGGAAAGTAGTACCACTCTCAAAATAAAAGTGTTAATGTGTGACCACTTAACACCGTGCAAAGTGAATGATCAGCAGAGAAAATCAGTATTCAGCTTGTTCACCTAAAACAGTAGGATCAGTCCTTCTCAGTAAACTTTTTTCCTCCCAAGTAGTTCTGCAGGAAGGCAGACCAGAAACTAACCACATATCAGCTTTGGATGCAAGCCTGCTCAAGGGGTGGGGCACTCCATTACTTCCAGGACATTTAATTCATGTTTATACTATCAAATAGCACTCCTATTACTATGGATATGTGATTAGAATTATTGTTTAGCAAATCCGTTTTCTTGATGTATGGTATCATTTATTCTAAACATTTGCACCGTTTAAAAGGCATGAATCAATACAAGACAAGTAAGATATGCACTGTAGTTAAGACCGGGGAATCAAATGGGTTTTTTCCCCCACATTATTGGTGATTGGAGCATTGTTTGTGCAAAATGGATTTAATTTACTTGTTCATTGAAATTGAAACGATATTACATGACAAAGAGTGGAAACGACTACTGAGTGAAAAGTGACACAGAGCAACAGTAACACGTAAAAGATAGTGACACAAACTGCTTTTTATCAAGAGATGATTTTCTTATTGAGCAATACTGAAGTCAACAAATGTCTAGCCCCTCCATAGTAGTGCTAATTCTTCATGTGGCCCTCTAAGGGAAATGAGTTGCCCACTCCTGCTGTAGATGATTCAAAACATCTCGTGGCATCTTGAACTTTTCTTATTATAAAACAGTTTAAGTAACAATATTGTTCTACATATATGAATATTGTGGTTATTAATAATCCAACTGTAAATGCATTGGTGAGGGAGCTGGCATTGCACACAAGAATCTTCACTGTCACTTTGCTTTACTTTCAGTTGTTCTTGCAAAGCGTGGCTATGATAGCAGGAGCGGTAAAAAATGTTTTCATTCCATTGAGGATATTTAAAGAAGAGTGAACGGTTGACACGGCATGAAATGCTGCCTTGTCTTTTGTTGTGAAGACTTCATTAGATATCAGTTGTCCGCATTGTGGAGTCGGACCATAAAAGATGACATGATTGTCTCAAGTTCATCCTTGTGTGCAGCAAGATCTGGGTGTGTGTTGGTTTTGTTTTATGACTGCAATCACAAACACAACTGAGGACTGAAGTCACCTTTTATTGTACCTGTTGACTTTGAATTGCTTCAACGTGGCATTTTAACATTCGAGTGAAAAGTTCTGAGCAAGTCTTTTCTTTCTCCACTCGCAGATTTTTAACAGTCGCTGATTGCGTGACATACCTGTCATAGCAACAGGTCACCGTCAACTGAAGCGTATTGCTTCGTCACGCGGACGGAATGTAGCGCTGGCTTGACACTGATGTGTTCTGACCATTTCATGTAGCGTGGAGGTGCTATGAGGAGCAGATGAAAATGCTGAGTGCGGTTAAAAATGGACTGACTGTTGCCACATGTTCTTGTTGTGTGAGATCAAGGTTAATGGATCTTCTCCATATCTGTATCTAGAGTATCATACATGTCATTCTGTTATACTGATACTTTAGATTCAGTCCATTTCGTAGGTGCACAAGTAACTAATTTCCTGTGTGTATCCTGTTGAGAAAACAGTATTTTTATATGAAAACGATACTTTTTTAAAAATTTGATGTTCATTACATGAAAACAGTATGGCAAGTCCCTAAAGAACGACTTTGTTTTTTTACACAGATTCAAAAGTTCATTGTTAATGAACTTTATGATAACGATGATGCTCAAACCTTTGAATTTGACATCGCTTTTTCAGCAAAACCTACTTTTACTACCATTTTCTACACCATTTCTTACTTTTACTGAAGGGGATGTGGTAAATCAGTTTTGAAAACTAATATCTGTATTTCTTAGAGATTTTGAGTGCTTTTTCCACCTCGAGCAACAAAAAACTCTTATCTGCAGATTTCCAACTCGTATGAATAGTCTGTTGGCTTGTGAGCCAATACAAAGTTAATTTTATGTCTGTAAAGTCAATATTACTGATGAAAGTGGAATTGGAAAAAAATTTAATGCCAGTTCTGTTTTTGCAGCTAGATAACTACTGCTTGAGCTTGACTCTGTCTTATCAAAAAAAAAAAAAAAAAAAAGTTGTGCCA
>OMNM01033244.1:29498-43994 GCA_900302745.1 Parablennius parvicornis
AAATTTTTTTTTTTGTTTGTTTTTTTTTTAAAAAAAAAAAAAAAAAAAAAAAAGTTGTGCCAGATGGGTGTTGTACATTGTTGGTTCAGAATGGAAAGCAATTTCATGTGTTCATGATTCCACTATTTAGTTGAGGATGTTTTCGTTGCATCACAGATTATTCCGACTCATTTCCTGCTTGCGAGTCACTGGCGTTGTGATGACAACATGAGGGCGGCGTCGGCGCTCTGTAATCACTTGCAGGCTTGACAGAAATCTGCAACAACAAAAGAAAAAAAAACCTCAAGAAGATCCAGGAGGCCAGTTTCTCTATCTCCTCTGCATGTCTCCTCTGCATCTGCTAAGAAATAAATCTGGTAGCAGTAGTGAGTTCAGAATAAATTGAGACTTTTAAAAAGTTTAAATAAATGAAAGTTTCTTCAAAGTTCCCATGATGCCGGGTGAAATCTGCTGAGTCAGGCGTTTCTGGGGCCCAAGGCAGTGCAACTCTTGAGTAATCAGCAAAGGTGCGTGCTTCACCTGCGAGCTGAGCTGTTAAAAAGACTGTTCTCGTGCTGGCGCAGCAGAATATTTTCCTTTTAGCGGTTATTTTTCTATTGTGATACATTGTATTCAGATTCCAGGGAAGCGTGGCAGCAACTCCCTGCTAGGAGAGAAAAGATGACGATGCTTTGTCATGCACAGGGCAGCTGTGCCACTTGTGACGTTGTTCCCTCCCGCACCGAAAAGCCAGGTGAGCACGGATCACTCAGCTCAAGGTGAGAGAGGCCCCCCCCCAGAGGGGGTTGAGGAATTCACCGGGTAATGACTGATGAGCGGATGCTTCACATCTGACAGCGCAGATGTCTGCTGTGTCTTCCTCGACGTGGTACAAGAGCAGTTTGTGCTGCTGCATCGCGACCAATCAGCTCGCCGTCATGGATTTCCTTTTGAGTCTCGTGGTTGTGGCCAGAGCTGCTTCAACAAATCCAATATCAGATACCATGCTGTGACATGGAGATGCCAAGTTAGCCATGCTTTGCTTCCAATAGGCTGGAAAATGATTGATTATTGCCGAATTAGCCCTGATGAGTCGTTGCATGTAAACAGTCAAGAAAGCAAAAGAGAAACCATGGTAACAGCCTCACCAATGGCATTGGTGGTTTGTTGCTTGTTTCAGCAAATGTTAAAATCGAGAATAAACAAGCAGTCTTCATAGATGCCGTCCTATTTGTATTTCCAAGTTTACCAGGAAGATATCTGTTGATGTTATGAATGAACATGCAGAGTTACACAGTCTGTAAACAAGAAGCTAGAAAGTATCTTAACACTTGCTCTGAGTGTGGGAATGTAAACATTCCAAGGCAATATCTTTTATTATTAAATGCAGAGTGATCGTTTTGATCAGTTTTCTTTACTTTCTAGTATCCGAAAAAGCCTAAAGAGTGTGGGCGCCCCTGATCAAGCAGGTGTGCAGCATAGCCCAACTTTCAGCCCTGCACAATCACAACCACTCAGATAGGTAAAGCTTCAGGATCTTCATAAACAGCAATGTATACACAGGACTCTACTCCTCTTCTCTGTAGCACACCTTCCTCTGATGAAGTCAACTTTCTTCCCCCGTGCATGTTACCAGTGTTTCCTGTGAAATTGAACTTTCTTATTATTCAACTAACGGGTGACAGATCACCGGTCATTCGAGGACAAATGCTGCTGCAGGAAATATTAACTCATTCAAACGTGTGCCTTCTGGCATTTCTGCTGCAGCACTGAACGAATCGCACACAGGATGAGAGCTCGCTTATTAAATGAAGTACCATGCTGTTAACAAGCTGTGTGCCAGCAACACTCAATATCAGTATGAGACTGAGCATCTTTTTGTTTTCTTCTTTTTTTTTCATGCAGCCACATTTACTGTATCAACTGCAGCAGTAAGCTCCAGATGAACAGATTGTTGACTCAGTCATTCAGATTACACTGACGGCACTAAACTCGTATTACATTTATGACTCCGCTTGTAAAAATAGGAAACGCGTCATATCAGTAATGAAGTGTGTCAGTATGTGAAAAGGCCATTAGTCTTTAGTTGTAAACAATTTAGAATTTTACTTTCACCTGTTTGTTGAAAATTTATATATTTGTATGTAGCTCACAAGTTAATACAGTGACGTAATATATTTGTCCAAAAACCAAGCTGCCCACAGATGAGTCAGTATTGTAATACGACTTTGTACCACAAGATGGTGTAGTGAGTCACTCTACTACTATTACGCCCATATGAACTCATTAACTTTTGCATTAATTGGATTTATTCTTGTAGAATTGCCCAAAAAAAAGGGCAAAGCGTATCTACTTCTGCCATATTTTCCAAGATAATGTCAACTTTGATTGGCAGTTATTCAATATTCTTGTCTGAATTAGATCGTATGTAGAAGATTGTGTTAGGTTAGCTTGTTGGCACAAGGAATGTTATTGGATTAGTTTGAAATGTATGTAAGAGGCTGCTTAACTGTCATGCAACCACTATTAGTTGCAACTGCAGTGCGAGATGTTGATTTTTCTAGAAAATTAGGTATATAAAGTAGGTTGTGTCAGAAAGAAAACCAAATGTTACTTAATGTACCTTTTTACTAAATTAAATAAACCCAAACTCACCCACTGTATCTGTCCAAGTCACCTCCAGCTGTGAATATAAGTTCATAGCTGCAGCAGTTTCTTCTCCTCCGTCATCCTGGAGGACTTTATTCCACTGTGATTAGTGTCACCTTGAGTGACTGCTCTCCAGACTGTCACTGCTTGTAAGATCACAAATTGCAGACGTGCTCATGACACTGCTTTTTATTCTCTGTTCTTTAGAGTTTCTGGAGCCCTCTGTCCTTCGACCATAAGCATAACGGCAACGGAAAAAATGTCGGCATTATTCTTCAAACAAAATTGTACCTGGGTCGTTAAAGTTAATAGGGGAAACAACCATCACAGTTAATTGTGTCTATTATGCTGCAACAACAACAAGAACGTCAAGCCTGGTTTGAGCCTCGTAACTGTGATCATGCATTCATGTGCGCTTTATGAGCTGTGGATTGATGTTTTGAAGCTACAGTCGCTGGTGCGCAGTGAATATGGCAAAGAGCATAGACTTTTGAGATGATCGTCGACTGGTTTGGGTTTTCCTCCCACAATTGTGGGTATTTCTTTTGCCTTTTTATTCATTATGTAACCTTGAGAGAATGTGTATGTCATACACTCAGCCTGTACTTATGGTCCCGCTCACACCCATGTGGGAAATGAGTGGGCTCTTATAAAACACATCAGGTTTTAATCATGATCTAAAACAGATTTTTTGGGGGGTGAATTAGTGAGGATTTCCACGACTTCATGCAATGAAAGGTTCTGATAGTTCCTGAAAGTAATGGTGATGATGTAGAACACTTCAGGCTTTGTCCTTTCCTCATACAGTAACTTTTCTTTATCAAAGTTGTGGTGATTGACGACTCAGACTTCTGGCACCTGTCCCAGCAAATGTTGACCGAGGAGCAGGTTACAAGGCTAACTCCGAGAGACCAACAGTCACACATGCACACCTATTCCTCATCTAGCCTCACAAATTAAGATAGCGTGCATGATTTTTACCAGAGTGCATATTCACACCTTTGCCACTTTGCTGCGCAGATTAACATGGATGCACAGATACACATGCAGGGCATTTAAAGGAACAAAAAATGAATAAACTTTAAACTACAAATCCTTATGTTTAAGTTGCCATAAGAACAAATAGTCCACTGTGTCGAAGTAGCAGGAGTCCCACAGGCATTAAGAGTGTGATACACCACGACAGACGGGGCCGAGAGCACTGCAGAGCAGCTTCACCAAGTGGCAACCCGACGGGAAAGCAAATTAAAAGTTTTTGCAGAACACTGTCAAGAGAATCAGAAAGTCTCGAGGAATCAAGCCGCTGTCTGCCTCACACACACACACACACACACACACCACACATTGATTCAGCCACTCCAGTGATAAGAAAGGCAGACTTTCCTATTAATTATGGAAACCTCTCTTTTACAAAAAAAAAAAAAAAAAAATTCAGAAACAACCTAAATAGTTTACTAGCTCAGTTGGCCCTGCGTCTCCTGGAGAGGGGAAAGCCTGCTGCATACCAATGTGGGTCCTTTTGTCAGTCTGAACAAGCAGCCTGCGATGTTCACCCTTAACAGCAGGCCTCGAAATGTGCATGTTTCTCCTGTGTTTGTCCTCACACCGGGCAACACTTCTCAAAAGGCAGGACGTTGCCCCAATCGGGGCTGATACGCCTTTTGGCAGTCAAAGGAGATGACGATGTTCTGTCTGGACTGACATTACTCGTGAAACCGAAAGTGAACAATAACAGTAAAAGTGACATAACATTTCAAAAATATGTGAAGGAATGAGCACATTTATAATCACATTATTGTACATTATATGTATGTCTGCAATCAGAAACAAATGAACATGGTCTTGAGTACTCTGTGTTCTTCATGTATTCAGTGTTTCTGCTGTTTTCATGTAAATGGATATCTAAACTTTTCTCAAACAAAAATGCAAAAAAAAAAAAAAAAATGTGTTTTTTGCTTGAAACGTCAATGAAATGGGGCCTTGGTTTCTTTGGGAACATAGTTTCTTAAATAAAAGGAAAGCAAAAGTCAGCGAAACGAACAAAATCGCACATTAAATCCTACCAACACATCAACAGCTACAGGAGTAAGTTAAATATTACCCAAATGCATTTAACTGAAATAGTTTTGGACTCAGTCAAGTGTTCACATTCCAAACATAAAGACCGTCCCGTGCCCTGCAGGCAACCTGCTTCTTAAAGTGGGGGGGAGGCAGCCGAGGGAGGAGTCACTGGAAATGCAAAACCAGGTGTCGGAGAGGTATATTATTGTCACACTGGTTTTTCATGTCGTCGTGCGGTTTTTCAGTTGCCTCGGGTCTTGTAATTCTGAACCTGTTTCAGAGTTGTGGAGCAGAAGTAATGAAAGACCCGCCCACTTCAGGTCAGGATTCAGACGGTGAACTCTGGGAAGCTTCACAGTTCGTAACATAAACAGTGTTTTCACGCTGTTTTAACAGAACCTCTAGTTTTTTCACCTGTTTCAGTGACTCGTACGAACAGCTGTGTTGTCTCGTCACACTGATGTTGGCAAAAGCACCATTATGTTTGTATCTACACTCAGAAAGAGCCGGGCGCAGGAACAGCTGCTGACATCCATTTTTTTTTTTTTTTTTTTTTCCAGTCGTATCATTTTTAGTTAGGAATTGTGAACTTCAGATGCAAATGCAAAATGGCATCCCTGAGTTGGGATATTGTAACATCAGTGTATAGCAGATGTGTTTTCTTTTCCTAGTTATAATTGCTTCATAACTGTGTTTTATGGAAGCACCAATAGAAATCCATATTATAGTATTCTACCACTGATCTTGACCAAAAGAGAAGTACTTCAGAGCACGCTTGCTCGAAAAATGCAGTAGACAGGACTGGATTAATACTAAGCAGCCCGTCTTACCTATAAATAAGTTCATGACTTCATGGGCCAGCATCCCACACATGGATTAATCCTGATTCGACACAGCAGTGGCCTTATGAACTCAAACCGGCTCTCCCTGACATTTTTTTGAATTAGGTCAAGTTTTAACATGGTCCCAAATTATCACGACACAATGTCAACAGTAACACATGTTTTGTTGTTTCTGTCTCACTGGGCCACAACAAAGTTTAAGTTGGAAACCAAATAGTATTTTCTTTTCTTGAGAACGACAGGAGGTGGAAGGATTACTCTGGATCCAGGATAACTCATGTGACAGTTTTTTAATGATACTAATTTCCAAAGTTCAAAATACTCTTCTTAAAACCCACTCAGTGTATTGACCCCGTCATATTTCCGTTTACAGGAGGTTTTCGGTACATGGGGTCGCTGTCAAAACAAAAATGTCCGTCCACATGAAAACGCTGAAAACCCTGTTGTGTTAATACCAGGCGTGTCGAGGTACTGTCACACAGCCACTGAAATACACCAAAAACTAGGATAAAGTAGGTTATTGAGACACTTTCCGGTGATATTGTTCAATGTTTTTTTTTAATAACATTTTACTTTGATTATGGTAACGTTTGTGTTTCACCTGCGATTCATATTTGAAGTTGTTAAAATGAAGCCAGCTGATGTGCGAGCTAGGCTAAATAGGCCTGAGATGTGATGGTTTAATGTTCACAATCAGCTGTGACATTTGCATCCCGCTTTGGTGAAATCTTGAATATTTTGTAACCTGCATTCTGTATTTTAGTTTTTTAATTATTTTAAAATAAGACTTTGGGAAAATTGGTGTGACGTCTCTGACATTCAATAATTATAGTGAGAATTTTTAAAAGACCACACCAGCAAATTCCACTTGTCAGAAAGTGTATTTCATTCATATTGTTTTTCACAGTTTTTTTTGGGTGGTCTCTGCAAACTGTCTCTCCAAGATCAAGTTTGTGTGAGTTGTGTTCACACTGCGGATTAATACAGACCGATGGAGTGTTCAGCAGATCCGTCCCCGAGACGTACCTGTAAGCGCGCCGTGGCCGGTGGGCAGTCGCACAAAAAAATCTCAGGTCAATTGCTTTCTTGTAATTCTGTTTCCAGCCTTCGGGGCAAAGCAACTTTTTTTCCTCGTGTCAGATGGTGTTTTTGAACCAATCCATGTCCGCAGTATCCTCCGGGCTCCCAGCGCAGCCCCCGTCACGCTGCACAGATTGCAAGCCCACCTTGTAGCCTGGGTTTTCATTCCACAACAAGACAAACTTTTTTGTTGTTGTTGATATAAATAGCTTTTGACAAGGGAAAGGTATTAGAAAATAAGTTCCTCCTGTTGTTTTCTAATGAATCCACGTGGGTTTTAAACAACACATCAGCAGCTTGCAGTTTAAGCTGAGAAAACAAAGGGTTTTTGAAAATTAAACTGCCATCGAGCTTGTTTTGCTCCATCTGGTCTTTCTTCGCTGTACATTGCCGCAGTTTGTTTTTTTTTGTATTTCTTTTTTTTTTCTTTTAAATCAAACAGTGAAATACATCAACTCCAACACAGGACAGCCTTAGAAAATCTACACTAATTGTCTGACTGTCTTCTGACTTGGCTTGATTTGAAGCGAGAAGCACTTTGCGGCCGGTCCGATGGGATGTTCTCTTTGACACTTGTGCTCCTATTATATTCAAACGGACTCGTTAAGGCAGTCGAGACATTTCGCAGCACTGGGAGCTGTGAAGCAGTCAAACCGTTTCACAATACCAGACGTTAGATTTTTGGGAAAGCAATGATGGTTTCAACCTCACTTCCAGTGGGACTAATTCTGACTGAGCACTTGTGTGAGCGTAATGAAAAAGAAGAAGGTAAAAAGTATATATATATTTTTTTTTATCAATAACCATATAGTGATGTAATATCTGTTGTCAAAACAGAAAAAAAAAGTACAAATTTAGCACAGTGTATTCAGTAGAGCAGCACAATATATCACAAATGAACTATTATCAAAAGAAAGTGCTTTTAAATTCAACTAATTCCCAGAACTGGTTTAATTGACAGCCCTAATTATTCCATACATGGTGGCCGCAGGTCAGAAATCAAGGAATAATGAACAATTAGAATAAAGTGAACAAAAAAAAGCCCTTTTTACTGCTGGTGGGTGTTTTATATTAGTGGGTAAGACAAAGTGTAGTAATATAGAACCAATCTTACAAAACAAAAACTCAAAGTGGTTTATTGAGTATTCCTTGATTGTCTTCTGTTTAGCTGATATCATGCCGCACTTGTGTTCATGCTGAACACATGAATAACTCACAGGGTTACAGGCCTGAAGGGGGCAGAATGTGGCCCATGTCTGACGTGAATAACAATGCTGTTTTACATTTTTCAGATCTTCCTGTTGGCCTGCCCGCCATGTAAAACAGCCATGGTTGTATTCAGGTGAGTGGAGTTTCCCCCTTTTCAATTCTGTTGCATCGTGATTACTTGGTTACTTCAATTCCTCTTTGTTCCTGATGGAAGATGAGCTCTGGTTATGTTCGCTTGTATAAAACCCAGTATTTTGGTGAAATACTCTTGAGTACCAGCTGTAAAAAAAAAAAAAAAATGCTTCATCTTCACTTTGAAGCTGCGTTCCCCTGACATGGAAGTCCAACCAGATACAGGATGAAGTTTGTCTTTCCAGAAGTAAGGGTCACTTTCTGCGCTGAGCGGTCCAGTCTGAAATAGACCCTCAGTCCAGTCCTAAGTCTCCCAACAAGTTGTTAAAGTTACATGAACTCCGGTAAAAACCTCTGTAGAAGTGTCCTGTACACAGTTGCTGCTGAAGAGAAAAAAATTCCCACTCAAACTATGAGTGAAACAGCCCCTCACCAAGATATGAATACTGAATTTGATAAATAAAGCAGCAGTTTCATTATGATTCTGATCAGGATACATTCATTTCTTTGATTTTTGTTCCCAAAACCTTTTGTTCCTTGGAGCTTTTGTTATAACCCACAGACAACAGCTTTTATTGTAGCTGTTTGAAGTTGGTAGTCCGCCTCCGTCCCACGCTCTCACATCGGTGGATGGTGGAAATCGACGGCCTGCGCAGAAGAAGCGCAGGAGCAGCATCAGCATTCAGAAATGGAAATGCTCGTGTCCGTTAAGCCAAACAGCTACAAGCCGTTCCGGAGGAGCACGATAAAACACCTCTAACTCGGGAAAAGCAAAGAACTTCTGAGTCCTTACGCCCTCTGAAATTTCCTACATTTAAGCTCTGAAATAAAGCTGCCTTCCAGCTCAGACTCGATACAAATGGTGATAAAAATAGTTTAAAAGTAAATTCACACCAAGATCAGCTTCAAGTATTGATTGTGTCTCAGAGCAGCGCTTTACATCATGAAAGTTAATTTGTAATTCATTCGCGGTGAAAAGAAAGTGAGTAAACAGTTGGCAGAGTTGGCTAATGATCAATAAATGTGAAGTATGTGAATGAAGAGGTTTTTTTTTTTTTTCTTTTAGGAAAATGTCCTAAGGCCCCCTGGAGTGACAGCTGGGCTCATTTAAACTGACATTCTTACAGCATGGCTGTTTTTCCCACTGACCTTGGCTGTCACAACAGTTATTTTGGCTCGTTTGACAAAAAGAACAGTTGGAGGAAATAGATGTTGGGCCCCACTTTGACACATAAGCTCGTGGGATGGTAGAATTTACAGTGTGTGGTATCTTTAGAGATCCATCTTGGATATGGGAGGCAGTTCTGGGCGTGTCACTGAAGGAGAATCTCAATCTTCCTGTTGGCAGGAGTATAACGATGGAAGCGCTAACTCAAATCCTGAAGTCCAAAAACCTAATTATGAAGGATTCACTTCTGCTGACTCGTCTGAATCCTGACAGCAGCTCTGCGAGAGATCTCCTCGCAGTCGGTGGAATTGTGACCGCTGTAGAATGTAAAGTGAGAGCTTCTAATTGCCTGAAGCATCAGCGACTTGACTTTTGACAATCGGCACCCCCACAAGGAACCGGGCCCTGCCAGAGGATCAGAGGCAGCTGCTGCTAACAGCATCAGGGCCGACGCTGACGGCTTTCCAGCTACACGGAACGTAATCTCCCCAGTCCTGCACCTGTCCCTCTGTGCTAATTGATTCAGGCTAATACGGCCGCAACGCATTGATTTATGAAACTAGGGAATGATTGTTTAAAATCCTCCTGGCAGATGTGATGCAGCACGGAGAATATATCTGAACATTTTGATGTTTTTAATGTGGGTTTCTTTTTATTTACAGGCTGCAGGTCCACATGCTGAATGGCGCCTTGCTGGCTTTAATGTTCCCGGTGGTCAACACCAGACTGGTGAGTAACCTGGTAACAGGTTTGAGTTGGACGTAATAATGTGCGCCTACCAATAAACAGGAGCTTAGTATAATAGTAAATATAGTAATACACTAATACAATGCAGTCTATGGCAAAGAAATTGTATTTATTGAAATGTTTGATCATTCCATTAAAAAAAAAAAAAAAAAAAAATTATGAAATCCAGTGATGATGATAATGTTCTCTTCCTCAGTGGAATAATGACGGGGAGATTTTGATTAGCAAAAGAGCAAATAGAGGAGGTTTTCACAGCCCCGTACAGAAGCCAACACTTCTGGCATCCAGATGGAAAAGCGTTCCACACGTACAGTATTTCAGGATGTTTGTGGGAAGATTAAGAATCCTCCTCGTGACGGTCGGCATTTCACCTGAGGAGGCAAAATACACAATAAAACCATCGACAAACAAAACCCAAAGCTTTTGGAAATGAACACTGATCCCAAAAAAACATACATTTTGACTTGCAAAACAAAAATGTTATCAACTGAAGTATCCTCCCTCAGGTCAGGTATGAAATGTTTAGTGATGAGTGACTGTCTTGCATGTAAAGTCCTCTGATTGTGGTATGTCGGTCTGTTTTTCACCACATCGGTGAACTTCCCCCTTTATAACTGGATGCAACATGATTTCACCTGTTTCCACGTGTGTTGCATAAAAATAACACTTTACATTTCACCAGACACTGGTCGAGAAACATCCGTCTAAAGAAAGCTGACATTTGCACATAACAGGAAAGTATGAAACCATCACTGAGATGTTGAAATCTCAAAGTGCAGCATATAGTTTTATGGTGTTCAAGCAGAAATCTGCTGTTTCAGTGGACTTTTCCACTGTTTGAACGGGTCTCAGTGAAGGCCGAAGATGAGGAGCGGATGCAGTTGATGATGCATAGATTTAATATTTCATTGCCTGTATGAATCAGAACTGGACACTTTGAACCTTGAAATGAAACTCTGGTGACGTGCCATGAAGATCGGAGGCCGTCAGAGCAGAGCCACATTGTTGGTTTCTCATTTGAATAGAAAACAGGTTTCTCTATAACGGGGAAGTATATTTCATGAGAAGTACTTTGCATTTTTCTTGTGAATGGACTCTTTGTTTCTGGTTAGATTCCTGTTTGATAGACCAGAAGGTTGAGGACTGAACGTTACCTGTTTAATTCCGTTTGTTTTTGTAGCGTCAAGTACTTCTTATGAAATGATCAACGAGAACTACACTCGGTAGAGCGCAGACCTTCGCCAACGCCACATTTGTTTGCGGAACAGAGTTAGCCTCGCTCGCACGATAGCTGTTAGCTCATGTCGATACGCACAAACCAATAAATAAATACATGTAGACGAAAACGTAACCCTCTCAACCGACTTCATTGGTGAAGGTTAATATAGAGAAGTTAGAATAATAAGAGAGAAGGTTAATCAAGGCAGGAAAATTAGATGACAAACTTGAGCTCCACAGTCAGAGATCCTGCTGGAAGATACAGAGAGAGAGAGGAGAGACGCATCAAGTTGCAATGATGAAAGTGTATAAAAGCTCATTTAGCCTAAACATATAGCAGCTTACCTAAGAAAATTCTGGATAGGAATAATAAAGTTTTATGTTTTACGCCTGGTGTTTAAAGACACATCAGATCTTTACAAACTCACTTACACATGAAATTTTTTTTTGTTTGTCGAAGAGTTGAATACTTTTTATTTAAGAAAAACAATACCGAGCTGTCCTCTCAGATTGTGAGTAAAGATCGTACTCGTCATGTGTAGTCGTGCTGCTCGTGGCTCTATTCTCGCCGGCTGAAGAGTAAATTGTCAAAGTGAGAACAGATATCCCCGACTTCCACTTAAAGTGTCGGGATCCGAGCGGCGCAGCCAAAGAAGCAAATGAGATTTGTGTCGGAGGCCCGAAAGAAAGTCTCTGTGAGCTCTGCTTTCATTACCGCGTGTCGTAAAGACTTAAAGTGCGTCATTCTCTCATTTGTTCTCCAGCTCCCGTTCGAGAAGGAGATCTACTACATCCAGCACTCAATGCTGTACCTGGTTCCTCTTTACCTGTTCAGGAAAGGAGGTGAGTGTATCCTGTTCCCACCGTTCACCTCCTCTCCAGAAATACCACGAGGTGTTACTTTCATGGATGACCTGGTGGATTTACCAGTTTTTCTTTTCTTTGTCCGGGCTGCTGTTGCTCATGTTGTTCTGTTGTGTAAACAGACATCACCCACTTTCCCAAGTTCATTCCTTTGAGCATCCAAAGAGTGGATCTCGGTGGATCGAGGGGCCGCGCTGCAAAAAATATAAATCCCACAATCTGCCATACCAAGACCCGAACTGCTTCTCCAGTGATTTAAAAAAAAAAAAAAAAAAAAAGGAAGAAGTCTGCTTCACCAGCAGCTCTGCAGCTGCAGTCACATTGCTGTTCCACCTCCACAGTTGCAATAACTGTGAAGCAGATAGTTCCGAAGAACGTGAATTCTTCATTACAACAAAAACACAAACATTTGTCTTGACTTAGCTGCTTTAAATGTTCAAAAAATCCAAAAACGGGTTATAATAATAAACGGCTTGATAGGAAACTCCCATCAAACATCTCCGTAGCTTCTCTGGATTTACTGATTTATTACAAGCAAACTCTTTCTGCACATTTAAGCACAAATTACAGCAAAAGAATAAAAATGTTTGTGTTAAATCATGAGTAAAAAGAGATCCTGGGAACTCAAGGAGTTCAAAGATAACTGTCATGAGTTTCATTCAGTTTTCTATTCTTCTTTAAAAGCAGTTTGAGTCGATGAGGAAAATCCCCACGAGCGTGGAGTTATAATCACAACTGTGTCATTGTGGAATAGCAACATTAAACTGCAGACACACAAAAGGAAGCTCTCATTTTTCCTTTAGAGCAGAAACACTGGGAGCCAAATGTGAGTCTTTCCTCAGTATTTACTGCCTCGAGTGAGGAAACAGGAAAAGCCTGTTTGACACCACATCCTGCTGCAGCCCCAGATCAGCTCAGCTGACGTGTTTCAGGTGAACGTTCTTTTTTGTTGTTGTTGTTTCTTTTCTTCTTCTTTTTTTAAATGTGTTTGTGCGGTTGTTTTGCAGGGGTGTACAAGCCTGAGCCTCTGGGGGACATGTGGTGGGCGCTGCTCTCCTCTGGCATCCTGTTCCTCTACCACTTCCTCTTCTTGCAGCTTCTTGGCCTGGTAAGATGGAGCCCCCTGGTGGCCATTTAGTCGTAGTTCACCGTGCAGAGTGCATTGCTAGGCGGAATCCCATAAATACTGGTTTTAAACAAGTCAAGTCTTTAAAATAGGAGTTTTGGTTCATAGAAATATCAAACGTCTACAAGTACAGTAGAAATAAATCCAGTCTTTGTCTAATTCACAGACTTAAATGTGTCACTAAGGCTCAAATCCACAGGCAGATGTGTCCAAAAATAAAACAAGGAACTGGGATAGTTACTAGTCGTGACATTCCTATTTCCACAAGTCAAGCATTTAGATCAACAAAATATAACTATCAACGTGGCCACCTCTCGTAGTGCTGCTTCATCGCTACTATCAGAAGAGAGACCAATTCTGACATTGATGCCATTTTGGTTTAAATAAGGTCAAATATTAGACCAGTTATTCATCTCTGAAGGACTGATATGTTGAAGTCACACCACAGTAATGGTGTTGACCACATGACATAACACAATTTAAAGACTTTTATATAACTAGAACCAGCTTCTCATCTGCCACTAAATTTGTAGATAAAACAGGGTTGTTGTTTTTTTCCCTCCACTGTGCAGAATTACCTGTAAAAGTCCCATCATCCAGTCTCACCCTGCAGGTTACTACAGCACCATGTTAGCAGCAGCAGTGAGGCATTCAAGGACACTTCTGAGCTGTTATTTATCTGCTCTGTAGAAAAGCTGAGAGCCCAGAGGATCATGATGTTCTCAGACACAACAAAGAGAATGATAGTTGATACAAATCTGCCTTCGTACATTTTGTCAGTGTTACTGAACTGCTGAAGTCTAATTCCTTTGCTATAACCACACAATAAGCTTAAATTCTACCAATTTCTGAACAGTTATTGAAATTATTATTGGGAAAACACATTTCTACATAATTTTTAACAGCCTTTATTTTCTGATCCTGAGCTCATTAGATGGTGTTTTATTACGAGAGGATCACTGTTTTTCTGTGGGATGTTACAAGGTGTTCCTGTGCTCATATCAACTGAAACAATAACAGAGGATCCGTAGTGATGAAAGGGACGTGACTCAGATTCAAATGAGAGGCCGTGGAGGATTAAAAGGCTGTTAATTCCTTCGTCTGTCAGTTTTACGATCATGATAATCAACAAAGAATAATGATTGGAAACATGAATACAGGTAACAGCGATTTTTTCCTTAAAGAAAAAGAAAAAAAACTCCACCTTTTCCGTCCAGGTGACGGAGGTCAACTTGAACAACATGCTGTGTCCGGCCGTTTCCGACCCGTTCTACGGGCCCTGGTACCGGATCTGGGCGACGGGCCACCAGACGCTGCTGACCCTCATCCACGGGAAGATCCTCACCTTGTTGTCGCAGCACAGCGGCTCCATGTGCAGATACACGCTGGACATGCTGCGACTGCGCAGCAAGAAAGTCGAC
>OMNM01033246.1:0-10728 GCA_900302745.1 Parablennius parvicornis
CATATATATATATACTGGATATATAAAATAAAGGCCATGCATACATCGGACACGATCAATCAGTAAATAAATGTGTAGGTCATTAGAAAATAAACGTGTGGATTAATAACAAAACTGTAGGCGATATGAAAAAAGTATGAATTAAAAATAAGCAACTGGGAAAAAAGGTATTCTTGAAGATAGATTTATATCTTAATTATATAAATATATGCAGTGAGACCTTTATAGAAATTATATCTGAGTATAAATAATGAATCAGAGTTTTAATTAAAATATTAATTTATAAATCAAATGAGCGCATGCTGGATCAGAATGCCTCTGTTGTCTGTCCAGATATCAGTTTTGCAAATTCAGGTCTTGTAACATATTCACATTATTTAGAACCATCAATTTATATACAAATATTAGATATATAGAAAATATTAACAAACATTAGTACGTGTAAATGATAGACATACATCAGTAAGCAACTGACTAAAATAAAATACATGTTTGCATCTGTTCATTTATTCAGTTGTTATGGAATGGCAACTTAAAATGTTTTATGTGACTCACAACAGTAAAGAGACTGTAATGAAAACTGTTCTCTTGATAATTAACTTTGTTTACAAAATGAAAGAAGACCATGTGACTTTAGTGAGGATATTAACTGTGAGAAAATAATTCCATCTGTCAGATAATTGTGAATAATACCCACATAACAATCGAAATAAAATTAAACATCCACTGCATGTTGGTTTTAAAATGCCACTTTTACTTTAGACATGAGTGTAAAAATGAATGTGTGAAAGTTACAGAAACTCTTGAGAGCGGAGCCAATCCTCTTCCCTTTCCCAGCATTATAAAGCAGCCATTATTTCTGTGGACATGACCCACCCAGTCTGGGAGGCCGAGCTGAGTGGCTAATGAACGTGAAGCAAGGTGAGCCTGCTCACATATTAGTTTTCTAGAATTAAAGTAAGGACTGCTGCACAGCACATCTCGTGGCAGCCTGAAAGGCTGCTTTGCCTCACAGCTAACAAGCACAGGGCACCATTCGCCAGTCAGCCATTTTTTTTCACCTCCGGGGGCGTGTTTCTGTGAACTTTAAATAACCTTTAAACTATTGTTTGATTGGAGGTCATGGGCCTTTGGGCAGGTAGCCTCTAATTGGCTCATTTTCTCCCTTCCTCGTGGTGACATTTTAGGTCTTCACATGTCTGTCACTCGATGCCCCTGCTGACTGTGGCTGTCTTGTATAACTACGGACAAACAGCCCCCACTGAGAAAAAGCATTTGGAGCTCCTGATAATAAATTTCATTTTGCTTTAGAAATGCCGGTTGATCATTAATTTACTTACTATGAGGGAGAATTCATTCTATTCCTCCAGATATTTAGAAAATGAGTTTACAGACGGGGACGGTCTACCACCAGGACAGCACAGACGATTTTCCAAGCTTTATTTGTCGACAGTATTGCGAGTTTACATAAGAGAATAGTTGGCCCAAATGAAACTGACAGGAACGAGAATGAAAGTCAGAATAAATGAGCCATATCACCTAACAGTTTAGAAAAGTAGGAGCCCACACATCAGTGAGGACAAGTTTTGTTCATGACTGCAGTTAAAGGAAGTATAAACAACGTATCTGACAGAATATCCGCCCACATCTGTCTGAATAATGTGGACTGTGCTGGTCTGTCAAGAAAATGGCTTCATGCAAACACTTAGAGAAGAAATTGCGTTTTGTTTTGTTTATTTTTTTCCACGCTCATGAGGGTGCTGTCGAATAATCATTATTACACAGTGCTAATGAAATAATTAATGCAAGAATTTTGACGTATTTCCATAGTCATTTGCAGGGCCTCCTGTCCTACAAAGCATGTGTTTTGCAGCAACCATTTGCCAGTGGCCACGTGCCAGCTCTTGTTGTCCAATTGTGTACCTGGCATGCAACGAGAGGACTGACTATGCCAAGAGGAGGCATTTGGCCAGACACGTCCTGAACTGAGAGCAATAATGAAGCACATATGGTGAAGGAAAGCACATGGGCCTCATTGATGGCAGAAGAAGCAGCCATCTTACTCTGGTCTGGATGTATCACTTGGCTCTCAACGAACAGGATATCTGTGTGTGTGCTTGTTTGAAAACCCTCAATCAGAGAGCAGAACAAAGCTCTTTCGTTGGCTTGAAGCAATCTCGTAAGAAATACAGAGGAGACATAGAATCATTTTTTTTTCTTTCTGCTCTGCACTGCTCTACTTATAGCGTCCAACATCAGACCCAATTTCCATTTCTCGTCTGTTTATCGATTACAATTTTTTTCTGCTGTTTGAATGTGGGAGGTCAAAGTAAAATGTGATCAGAAACGAAATACAAACACTGTAATCGACTATTAATTCTCGGTTCACTTTCAATGCTCTCCTATAAATGCTGCTATGCTAGCAGCTGGTCAGCACAAGTCTTTCTCTCTTTTGTGTCGTGATGCTCCAAAAGTACTTTTTGATTAGTTTTGATTTGGAAAAGATCATTTCTGCCTTGTATCTGTATGGCAGGTGTTAATTCTTCCAGCTGCAATGCTGCCAGGGCTCCCAGGGGAAATTCACTTGTAGTAAATTTCCAGATTTAGTCTGTTTTGATAAGGTTTTCGTGCTGAACTCAGCAGTAACCTTGTCAGCCTTGATGACATTTCTTTTAATTGATGGAACAGATAACTCCAAACACTGCAAAACAATGGCAGCGAAAGGTCGGCCTCCATTCCAACTTCTCTTTGAGCTGCAATAGTTTTCCTTTCAAGGTGGTGCAAAAGCACAAATACACGCACGTCTTATTTTAGCATTTTATCTGCACTTCAAGGTAAGTTCACAGGGGCGACAATCTCACACGAGTCAAAACAAGTCAAATGAACAAAAACGCAGCAAATCACCCCACATCATCAACATATGCAAAAGGGGCTTTTTTCATTATTTTCAAATGAGGCGTGCAGTGGTGTCGTGATCATGCTTATATGGAACAAGGGTGAAATATAGAATCACACTTTCTGCTGGCAAATCTGCACATTGTAATTAATAGAAATAATACAGAAAGACTATCTGGTTCGGGCAATTGATGTTATTTAAAGCACAACTTTATTGTGTTGTTTTATTTAATGTTAAGACATATTTAAGAGACTGGGATCATATTGCAGACAGAACATATGTCATTAAGAGTGTGTGTTAAATACAATCTTGTCATGCTTTTCAAATTGTTGCAGATCTACTGGCTGGGGTAAATCTACACAAAAAAATATGTGTGTATATAGGAATGTGTTTGTACATTTGTAAGTATAACGTTTTTTCTTTATTTTGTATGTTTTTGTATAAAAAGCTTAAATAAAATAGAGCTTGAAGCTACGTGCATCTTCCTAAAATCCACTTATCTCCAGTAGCAGACATCTTTAGCTTTTTTATTTATGAAAAAAAGGGGATCACATAGTTATTACCTTTAACAGCTTTCAATCACAGAAAGTTGTAAGTAAAGGTTGGATTAATAGTGAGAGCATAGCAAATGCGAAATGGAATCTAAAGTTATTCAGGATGCAATTTGTAGCACCAACAAACAAACAAACCAAAAAAAAAAGGAGCCTGAAATTAATTGCACTTTACAAACATAGAAGCATTTTTTTTTCCCCCTGGCGACTCCAAATTTAATCAGCTAAGATCCCATTTGCAATATCAACTTTAATATAAAGCACATCACTTGGTGGTGTGAAATACTTGACAGATTAATAAATAATAAAAGCTGTTTTGCTGTTGGTGCTGCCTCTTTTTTAAAATTCACCAGAAGACTTATTACCATGAGAAGTTGAGAGAAGTGTAAATAATTGGTTTCCTTTCCACCCGTAGCAAAGTCCCATCAATGCTATGGGAGAAACTGAGAAAGAAAAATGGCATAACGCTCTGCAGAGGACAAGCGAGAGCTCCGTTTTCCCCCTGACTTAATTCCTCTGGGATCAGAGAAGATCAGTCATACTAAAATCTGACACTGAAATAAAATCTGGCTTAGTCTTATTCTTGTAATAAGAAAAAAAAAAAAAAAAGTGGTAAAGACCTCCATGCACCTCCCCTTCGTACACTCTTGTCTGTCATCTCCGCTTTCCTCTGGTGTTTTCATTTTCATTTTATGTCCCTTTTCTCCCTCATGAATTCTACGGATCTCGCAGCTGATATCCTCCCAGCAGCCCTGTTATCGGGACATTTTCAACAGTGTGGTTGAAAATAGAAAGAAGTGGCTGGCAGGTTGCCTCGCTCTTGTCACCTTTGGGTTACTGATAAAAATCCCCGCAGCAGCCCGTGTGACCATCAGGCACAGGACTTTGAGCAGTTCATTTTATTCCACCGACTTCTAATATTGAAGATAACTGCTCATTCTGAGCAGAGTCAATATTTAACTGGAAGATCAATGCTCATGTGCGAGCAAAACAGTTGAGTGCTCTCTCCTCCTGCGATGAAGCCACTTAAAGAGTCCGTATGTCACTTTTTCATTTTGTACCTATAATTGTTCTTCGCCTGTGTTTTCACAGAGACCCTTGAAAACGTCTGGTAGTCAGTGATTGAACTGCAGATAGAAAACAAACAAGCACAAAAATTAAATCCAAAGAATAACCATTGTTTATGCTTTAAAACACTATCTGCACTCATACTGACCCTCTCCCTTAGGTGGTGACAAAGCACTGACTTTCCTTTTGTCTACATTGCCAGCATATTAAACTATGCAACTTGTCTTTTTTTATTGTACCATTTACAGGTTACCCAGGTTTTTAAAGTAATAATCACTAGGAAAAACCTTAAGAAGAAAGCAATCATACTTCTTGAATCCCCTTGGTGAAATTGTTCCACTGTATTTAACCCATCTTATTCATAGTTAACCTTAAACTATAAATGTTAGGAGCAGTGGGTTGCCATGATGTGGTGCCTGACACGCTGCTGGGTCTTGGTTCTTGGTTCTGGGTCAAAGGTCTTGCTCAGGGAACCTTGGTGCCAATCCTGTTAGCTGTGAGATTCATACCTATATCCAGAGTCCGCGTCTGAATCCTGCATGACCTGTAATTTTCTGCTTCTGAACTCAGATAAAAAAAAGAAGTTACTGTATTTGACCCAAAACATCCGAGAGGGAAACAATCTAAACTGATAGTAACACTGGATGGTATCAATTGATTTCCAGTACCACAGTGAGGAACCGGGGACTTGACCAGGACTTATCAGTCAACTCCCACATTAAACACTTCTTCAGGATTGCTTTTTTTTTTTTTTTTTTTTTTTTTTTTTTTTTTTTTTTTTTTTAAAATATGTCTTTTTCTTGGTTTTTTTTTTTTTTTTTTTAATCTCTTGCAACTTTTTCTTTCATCTGTCGGTCGTTCAGATATGAAAGTAGACGGGGGATCAGAATTAAAATGTGAATAAAACGGAAGCTTTTATTTCCATCGCTTCGAAGTCTTCGGTTCAGACTCTCACTGGTCGTCTCAGTTCTCATGAGGAATATTAATTTAATTATCTTATTAGATTAGATGGCTGCTGCGGCTCATTGGATCATTTCCCATAAACAGAGGTTGTTGGTTTGAACCCTGAACTCATTCTGTCCTAAAATGTCACTGAACTGAAGCAGATAGCGACCGGTTATTATCTCAAGTCTTCCAGGAGATAGAGGAGGAGGCTGAAAGCTGAAGAGACACAAACCCTCCTCAACTGTTACGTCGCCATTAATCATCCGCCGGAGTGAAAGGTATTTAACTTCAGGTTTTTATTTGTACTTTCCCTGATTATGCCGAATTAATCCGGCGGGGTTGTGGGGTGGAACGGCAGCGTGGGTGTGTGTGTCCCTATGTTTCTGACAGAATGCAGATGGAGGGATTACAGGTACCATTAGAGCTGGGCGGCTGGAGGAAATGGACATTCACAGCTAAATATAACCAGGATCAGTGCAACCGGCGCTCCGACCAACATCTGCCCGCAGCCGGAGTAAAGAAACACTCTCTCACGTTCCCTCTCATGTTCTAATGTCTTCCTGCTGCAGAGCCGGGGATGTACACCGAGTCCGCTCTTACATAATCCTGCACGTCACGGCCCTAATGACTTAAAGACTAAATCCCTGGAGAAAGAACAAATAATAACCATGTCAGGAGTCTCAATCCCGTCACCTTCCATCGCTCAGAGTCTACGGGCCGACCCAACACAACAACATGGAGCAGGGCGAAGCCTCTGGGGGATGGGGGGGGGGTTGTGGTTAAACACTCACGCATGAGCAGCAAAGGCCGACGATGGCCAGCGACTCCAGGATGCCGGCGGTGCCCACGATCCACGTGAGGCGCAGGAACAGGATGACGCCCAGAATGTTCTGCAGGCACGGGAGGTAGACGCCCATGAAGGTCCCCATCTGAGGGCTCTGCGTGGGGGGGGGGATGTCACAGCAGACAACCATTAACCCTTTCAGAGCCGGTAGTAGAGTCACTTCATGTTTCCTCATTCATCAAACACAGATTTAATTCAAAGAATCCGGTTCAGTTCTATGTGCTGTGAAGAGTGCGGGTCAGATTTTTAAGAGTTTGGATTGGAGAGTCTCAGGGTTCGATTACAGTTTCACGTGAAAATTCATAGTTTTTGTTTCAGAAAAGTTTTGCATTCACACGGAAACAACAGAAACGCTGCAAACAATAAACTTTTCACGTTGGGGAGCCGTTTTCAAAGAATTACTTTTTTCAGCCACTCTGAGCTCCGTTGACCCAAAATGCAACAGAAGTTTGCTTTTTCCACTGAAATCGTGTAAACGAGGTCTTAATCAATGAATCCAGGACGCCCCGATATGTTTTAAAGCGTCTTTTTTGTATCACATGAAGCTATAAATTATATCTGATGAGTTCCTACAATACATCGCGAACACGCACAATAAACGGTGGATTTCTCGTCACGGCGACATCGACCTGTGCATGATACTAATTCATGCTCTGCATGTGAGGTGAAGTCACAGCGGCTGTGATTTAGGCACAAGAGAAAGATCACTGTGACATTAAAGAACAAATCTCAAAGCGGCAGCTGCAGTCGTCTCAGATCGGATCGCCGCTGCACTCAGCAACATTTTCATGTTGCGTCATCAACTTTGGCCTGTTGATTTCAATCACATGAATCCTGCAAACAGCCTCGTCGGTCAAAGACCCGGTTACGTAACGTGGGTTCAGCACAGTTCAAAGCACAGCGGTTCACAGGCAGCGGCGAGGAGCAGGTGACCCGGCTTCACCTTGATGGCCTTCTTCTTGGGGCCCTCGTCGTCGTCGGCCTCCTCATGCTCCTGAGCGCCCTGCGTCAGGTTGGTGTAGTTGGCCAGTTTGTTGAGGAGGGACGACACCATGGGGTTGCTGTCCATTTCCTCCTGCAATCACAGAGCGAAGATTGAGCACGAGCAGCACCAGAACCAGGATGTAAAGTTGTTCTACAGGGAATCAGCTTGGTGCAGAGGGAGGAACCTGAAACTTCTATACAGGGTTGAGAGCAGTGACCACAGGTCAGCCAGACGGCGGCAGGAAGCCGGTGGCTTCGCTTCAGCTGAATGAAGTTGGAGGAAGGCACCGGCCTCTATGTCAAACCCAGTCTTTGATGAGTGCACTGCTGATTAGTAGTTCTGCTTCTCTGTTTATCCAGCCTGAGAGGAAAACATTCCTCCGAGGATATTTTTAACTCGTGTCACCACACCTCTCCACGCTCACCTCAAAAAGTGCCATGTTGGTGCCATCGTAGCTGTTTCCTTTGTCGTTGTCGGTGTTGTTGATGAAGGGACTGTTTTCCTTTGGAGCGCCATCACCTGGGAAGACAACCACAGTGTTGTTGATGATCGGAGGACATGACGACACTTCAACTCCTTCAGCAGTGAGAATCTGCTCCGGAGGACAGGGAGACATTCACTTGTAGACCGTAACAGCTCTGAAGACACGTTTTAATAATTCAGACCAGACTTCCCAGAATGAATTATTGATTCCTTCAGCAGATAAAGGTAAATGTATCCTCGTTATGTTGAAGTGAGACAAAAACAAAAGCTGTGAAAGCATCAATACTTCAGGTGAATTAATACTTAAAAGTCTAAAGTATTGGGGGGACGCTTGTCGACCAGTTGGTCTTACAGTCGAGATCGAAGTGTGAAAACAACTTCCCGATGTTCCGCGTGAACGTGGGTGGGGCAATAAAAAAAACAAGATTTTTCAGAAAACATGATCATTGATCCGAAATCAACCTGCACTGATCAGCAGGAAACCACAAACCACAGAGATAAAACATTTTAATCATCTGAGCAAAATGCACAAATAGTGTTCTCGATTTTATACCGACCAAATGCACTTTAACAGCAGCGTGTTTACATTATGACTTTTACTTTAACTTTCTTTAAAAACTTGGGTTACAGAAAATATGTTGACATGCAGAAGAAACGAGGAATCAGGCAGCGTTTGAGGAACAAGAAGAGTCTGAATCCAACTCCGTCAATTATTGTTATTTAACTATATTTAAGGTGAAAGGTCACAAGTTGTGTGAAAGGCTGACGGTTCCAGTGCGAGGGCCTGTTTACACCACCACGTTTTCTAGTGAGAACTTTCTTTGGGTTTTGGAGTCAGTTACCTTACTTAAACCTTACTTTAATGTTTATAGCGTACTGCAGAAAAACCCAAAACATACAAACAAACATCACCCACTAGTGGCGGAAAATGAAAACTACGTTGTTTTCTGTTGGCTGCTCCGTGAATGTGAAACTTTCCTGAAACAAAAACGATGTGTTTTCATTTGAAACGTTGTGTAAACGGGGTCTTTCTCACGAGCTGCTTCGTACAACAAACAGCAGGAAGAACATTCCGGCAGCAGACTGTGAAACCAGGACGAGTCCGGCAGCAGCAGGAGGGAGAGGATCAATCCAGACCACCGCACGGGGAAAAGACTGAATTCAACCCAAAACAAGTCACAACAACCTGAGAGGTGAAAGCCAAAGAATCAAACATTCTTCAGTTCTTTACAGCCGAGAGTGAAGGAGCGTACAACGCTGAGCTGTTAATGGAAATACAACAGGAGAGGAAACCAGAAGAGCCGCAGACGGATTTATGGACGCAAACAACTCAAAATGCAACGGGAATATAAAGAATCCATGACGTTTGCTTGTGTTGTACTGAACAAAACTTTGTTAGGAAACAAAACACAAACATTAAGAACGTCGCTTCACCAGCCGGCGGCATTCACCTTGATCGTCGTTACTCTGTGACGCCGTTCCAGCAAACTGAACACAAAGCCCGACTGTCTGCTTCCAGCTTTCACACAGGTGTTATTAAAGGTGTTATTACATGTGTTATTACGGGGTTTATTATTGGATTTCCAGACTGGTTACACAGTCGGGGTCCGTTTAGTGGTCTCGCCTCACAGCAGGAGGTCTGAACCAACGGCTTTCTGTCTGTGTGTGTGTGTGTGTGTGTGTGTGTGTGTGTGTGTGTATGTGTGTGTGTGTGAGTGTGTGTGTATATGTGTGAGTGTGTGGGTGTGTGAGTGTGTGTGTGTGTGTGTGTGTGTGTGTGTGTGTGTGTGTGTGTGTGTGTGTGTGTGTGTGTGTCCCCACCACTGAGCCTGGTTCTGCAGCATTCTTCCTGTTATAAGAGAGTTTTTCCTTTTGTTTGCTCATGTGGAATTGTTGGCTTTTTCTCTGTAAGAGTGCCTTGAAATGATTGCCCTGTATTTGGTGCTATAGAAAAAAGAATTGAACTGAATTGAACTGAATTGAATTAAATTGAACTGAAATGGCAATAGTCCTCACTACGCCACTGTTTACTTAACATTTAAGTGACGCCAGATTTGTAAGGAACATGCATTTATGGGATGAGCAGTAGAGTTGCACTCATGAAAAAAAAAAGATCTCTGCCATTGCCATTGCGCTTTTCTTTGCTGGTGAACCCTGTTTGATGGAATGGATGATTGAAGTCTGAAGCAACAAAACATATAATTATATGTAGTAATATATGTTGTGATGATGTAATTAATAATTCATTAAATAGACAGAAACTTCAGTAGCGTATGAAAGAAACAAACCCAGCAAGAACAGTTTAGCACCTCTTCCTCATCCTACTGCTACTTTTCCTCCTCAGGGGGTTTCTGCCCCTGTCAGCTGGGATCCGATCCAGGCCACCGTAACCGTTCAGCTGATTCAAACATGTATAGGTTTTTACTACTAGTTACTGCCGGTCACAGTTAGATTTTTGTCACACACACTTCAAAACAAAGCAACTGGCTTATGCATCAAGTATTCAACACAAAAACCAAATGGATGGAGACACAATTGCTATGAATCCTTTGCATCCTTGGATAAACAATCAGATTAATTCACGCACCTAGTTTGTTTCCTCTTCTTTTGCAACATTGCAATATTCAAAATAGCATCAGCACCACTTGGGAAATAGATTAAATTCCTTCTTTAGTTTGTTCCCATTCTTCTCACATTAAAATTTAATTCAAAAATGAATTAGCACCGTTGATTTTTAGCCAGAAGGTCCCCCATTGAGCTTGTGACATTTCCGTTTGAACCTTGCATGTTCTTCAGTTTTCTTCACACCGTCCAAAAACGTGATTTTGAGGTTAATTGGTGAGAATGTGCGCCTCCCTATGATAGAGATGTGATAGAATGTTGATGTCCAGGGTGTATGTTGCATGCATATACACACACACACACACACACACACACACACACACACATATATATA
>OMNM01033248.1:0-10767 GCA_900302745.1 Parablennius parvicornis
AACACAAATTCTTTTTTTCCCCTTGAAAGTTAGCTGTAGGAAATTTGTAGAAAAAAAAAAACAACTCGTGGTAGCTGTTATACTCTGAACAAATAGCCAAGGGGTCACCTAAGGGTTGAACTTACCTTGACCCTGGCTTGTTTTAAGTCCCAAAAGTTATGTGTGCAGGAAATTTAAGCAGATAAAATAGGATTGAAGTGCTCTAAGCTCATCTATTGCAGAGACCCCCTCTACTCAGGGCTTAGAGGCCGATTATGGCATATGATATTGAATCCTCTTTGGGCTCTGGCTATTGTGTGTGCATGTGTAGCTTTCTCGTGCATGAAGCCCCTGGTACGCGTGTGTGTTAGTGTCTACGGTATATGTGCCACAATCCACTGCCTGCATGCGACCTTGTATCGAGGGGCTTTCAGTCCCCCCCCCTCTGAGGTGAGGTCAGGAGTTCAGCATGTTGCTAAGTAATGACCTTCAATCAACATCGATCACTCAGTCGTGAGATGCATGGCTGCTTCACTGCGGCTCAGGTAGGTGGAAGCAGGGTAAGGCCTAATGTCACCCCTCACTGGCAGACCTCCATTACATTAACATAATATACTGATTATGGCATTCACAGACTTTTTGGTGGCGGAGGCTATAGGTAATAACCAAACCTTTGGCGTGGGAAACATTAATGGCATTGCCAGGTCAAGGTCAGAGGAGCGCCGGCGCGTACGCAGCAGCCGGCAGTTTAATACAGTCCCCACTGTTGGCATTGGCTATCGCTGTTCTTCGCATTGTTGCTCTATTTATTTACTTTCTTTCGAACCATCACTGCGCGCAACATCAAAACAGAGCCAGAGCATGAACCTGAATGTCAGGGGGAAAAAAAGATGAACATTTTGTTTTGGGGAAAAACAGGCATGGTGCCACTGTTTAGCAGTAAACACATAGTACAGGTTGGTCTGACACTAAACACATGGGGAACATGTCATCGGTTTGGCAGGTGTTGATACATGCCGTCTGAAATGTTGAGTGATAACCTTTTAACTCTAAACCTTTTAAAGTCCTTGTTAAAAGAAAATAATTGGTGGTCAACCTTTGTCGTCATAAAGAGATGCAGGCCGGACAACACTGAACATCATCAATCATCTACAATAGTGTGAAATCATCAAGAGAGAATGAACATTTTATTGAATAAATACAACACATTCTAGGAGCAGTGGACTGCCATGTTTAAGTTAATAAACAGATCTGCAAGTAGTTGACATTTCTTTTCTCAAAAATGCAAATTAACAATACAGCAATGGCAGAGATATGACAAGTGGTTTCATGTGGTTTAAATGTGGTTCCAATATTATCCCACAAGCCACCAGTTGTAGAAGAAACTGTCTTGGTGATGAGACTGAACCTCATTTTCACCTGTTTTACATCTTAACCTAAGCTGGTCATCACCATCTTGCAGCTTCACATTAACTAAACAAACAAGACAGTGGAATTGACAATCTAGATATCCAAAAAGTCATACACTGTTCATACACAATGTACAACGTGCACATTTGCCATGAATTTCCAGAAGCAGCTTCACTCCGAGGCCTCCGTTTATTTGCGACACCGTGCGATGGGGGTGGCCCACAGGGTAGGAGAGTTTTTCACATACCCCGGGGTTCAGGTTATGCTGGCCGTGTTTCAAGACGTGCGTCAGCAAGAGCGCCCGGTCATAGCTTGCCTTCTCAGCTTCCACAAAATCCAGAGTCTCATTATCACCTGACAAACTGCTGATAGGAAATAACGAGGTTAGAGGAGGGTCGTCGAGGTCACCCTGTGACCAAAAAGATCATCGATTTGATCTCAGTAACAGTAAGTGAATTCTTCAATGACAAAGTCTTTCAGGTAGAGACACTCACTTCCATATGCTTGAATTTTTTTTTTTTAATGTCTCGGGAAAATGCTTAAATAGTCACATGAATAAATAAAAATCAAACATGCCACTCAATCAAAGCTTCGCACTTTCGACTTATTTGCCTATAAAACATCTTTAAAGCAATCAAAAACCCAGATGTTGGCTTTTTAAAATTTTTTTTGTTTTTACTGGTATTTTCTGAGTTTCGAGGAAAATGGATAAAAAGCGGAGTTATTTTCTCCTCCCTTCATGTGGTGGTGGTCTTGGCGCAGGTTTCCCTTCATGTCAACTGAGAGGTCCCCCTCTGCTCCTGTTTTAAAGCTAATGTATGGGTGGGGGCGAGGACCAATTACCACGGCTCATGCATACAGCGGTTAAAAAGTGGCCTGGTTTTCCATTTCACATGAACACACACACACACACCACCTGCACCTGTTGTTGACCATTGACTCTCAAACTGGGTCCGGGCACATGAGGCTTAATCCATGTGTGTGTGTGTGGTGTGCGTGTGTGTGCTGGTGACATTTGTAGCCTTGTATCGTATGTCACCAAAGCCGCAAGCACCGAGCAGCCCCTCATTTGCGAGGTGCCCATTTTACCTCCAAAAAAAAAAAAAAAAGTGGGGCCAATCATCCATTATTCAACGTACCACCACCAACCTCTGTTTAGCCAATAACAGCCTGCGCAAACTCTGACCCTGTAATAAGAGAGTCCACTCCAACCCCATTTCAACTCATGTCATGGACCAGAGCTGCTTCCAAGTATTCCAAATAGATCAAAGTCAACTCCGTTTTTTTAAGTTTTCTTTTTGAAGAAACAAAACCGTCTTTTGCACCCACGTGGAAGCGGCTTTAATTAGTTTCGATCCGCGGCCTGATTTTAGTGAGAAATGAATTGCTATTAAGTGTCATTCCAAAGACTGCACTTTTGATTTCCAGTAGTCAGTGGTGTAATATTTTTAGACGTGGATGGTATTTTGTGGTGCTATATTTGTCATCAAGCTGCGTAGTTCCAAATCGGGTCAAATTATGTTGTCAGTTGAATTCTTTTAAGATCTTTTAATAGCCTTTAATGTTAAATATATATATGAGCTGCATACGCTCTGTCAAGCGTTCTCATACTGTATGTCTCTTTGTGTGTTTGTAAACGGCCGAATATCTGCTCGACATCATTAGTTTGACAGTTTCAAACCCACCGTTTTTTTTTTCTTAAAAAAGAAAAGCGGGATTTTTCGTTCATAGAAAGTCATCCTCCCACTCCTCACTCTGCATTCAGCGACCCCCCCACGCAAACAAACGCCACTGCTGAGCCTCCCTATGATTTTCTTTTGTCTCGTGTAATTAAAGCGTCCGCTTGGCCTCATTGGCCCCAAGCCTCTTGTCTCTTTATCTGCGGGAAGAGAAGAGAAAGTTGTCACATTCCACCTCTCTATGGCAGGACCACATCATTATCCATCGTGTGTGTCAGAATTCAGTCTCGCTCTGTCTTTCTTCCACTGCCCACGTTGTTTCTATCCACTTCATTTAACGCAGTCCCACCTCTCCTCTTTGCTTTTCCCGCTCCTACTCTCTCTTTATTTTTACCCTTCTCCACGCACAACAAAGAGAGGAAGTGCCTCTGACATTAGTTTCTGATTATTTATATCCCAGCTCTGTTGTGTTATATTTAGCACTTAGGTTATATTAGTTGCTGTTCAGCCAGATTTAGAGCTGAAGCCACGAGTTGTTGTAGTGAATGATTGTCAAGGATTGTGCCATTTGAGCGCGCACCTACAATCATTTGGCCTTGGGTGGACACATAAGTAGCTTGGGTAATTGTATGTTTTTACTGTACTAGCCAGCTTGGCAGATATTCTCAGCTCTCCTTATGGGACCTTGCTCTCCTCCCTCTCTCTCTTCCTCTCTTTTATATTTTTAGCCTGTTGTACTTTTTAATAGTTTTCCTCCCAGTTGCATAATGACTGTATTGTGTTCTGTGGGACTCACTGTACTAGTGATGTGCTGCTGGATTGTTTGACAAGCTACAGGCAAAGAAATTCTGTTCACACTGTTTCAGTTAGAATCAATATCAAATATCTTATTCTCTCTTTGCAAAGTGAAGAAACAAATCTACACATTCTTCCTTTATTCACCATTAGCCAAAGCAACCAAATTCAAAAACGGACCACGACATCGTCCAGTTGGTGGTATTTACGTGCAAATTGTCACTTTGCATGAGCGCAAAATGCTTATTATGGATGCACAGCATCTATTTGCAATGATTGCAGATTGCAAATCCATTGGCTGGTCACTGTCGCCGGTGGCTGCGGGATGAGCCTCCCTCTCTCTCTCTCTCCTGTTTTCAGCAAACCCGCAATCCTCCCATGCTTGCACTCACTAACTCCCCATCCTTGAGTCACAACCAAATCCTGTTTAACCCAAACCAACCCACTGACCTCGGCTTTTCAAATATTCCTGTGATCCTCCCGTGGCAATCTAGCCAATAAACCAGCGTCTGGGTTCAGGCTGCAATCAGCTGCAACTGGCCATATAAGGGAATCAGTCTTTTTTCACTCCTCATAAACATAGTGATCATACTGAAAATGGCCTTCGACTTAAGAGTAAAGAAAAAACTAACTCCACAATAAAAAAGGGTCTAGACTAACCAAACCAAACATAACTGTTAATAAAAGAATAGACAGAATCTTTTGGAAGAAAGATAATCCGATGGTCCCCAACTGTGTTTTCTGGGTCATCTTCCATATGACCTTTAAGAAAGGCTGCAGACCCGTTTCCAAAAAGTAATAATGAAGCCAAATGATAGAATACTAGAAAACACACCCAGTATTACTAATATACAAACACAATAACTTCCAAATAAAAGAGTTTCTAAACGCTAAACAACGACCATACCATGGTATTTCTATGATCTTTGTGTATTAGCACCGAGTCGTCAGCGTGGCATTTACAAAACAATACTATAACTGTCTGTATGCACATCTACACCAAATGTTTTGATGACTTGTCCATAATTGTTTAATATCTCAGCACAAATAATTAAGCAAAACGTGTGTAGTACTGTCTTGAAGAACAGGGGGGTCATCAGTGTCTGATTTAGGAAAAACTGAAAGCATGAACTAAATTTATCACCAAATTAGAAAGAAGATGTCAACGTGTTTTACTACTTGTATGGAAGGTTTGACCTTCTCGTGGGGCTGCGGCAAAAGTCAAGTTATGTCAAAGTCATTACATATAATATCCTCGGGGGACCATGAACCTTCGTGCCCACTTTAATCTCAATCAATCCGTTTGATATATCTTAACGTGGATAAAAACTTAAGATCAACTTTTCCATAAAACAAATTGATGACATTCAAGTCAAAAGAAAGGTTGTTCTCCTTACACATGAAAACCCCTCTCGTGGCAAGCTGAGCTGTTTCCTCATCACTATTTGCTCACATTGCTGGGTTTCCAAGCTCCCACCTTCTTGGAGAACCAGCTCATTGTGTTTATTGTTTTCATGCCTACTACTATCAGCTATTCCCAAGATAGAAGCCGATAAGTTCACCTGGCTACACCTCCTGTAGCTGTGAAGAGGTGGTGAGTGGATGAGTAAATAGTCACACGGCTTGTCGAAAAATATCTTCAATTATGTAACTTCCAAAACAGACGCTAAACACACTACTTTCAAAACAATACCATGCAGTTTTTCTACCATGATTGTGAGGGACGATAAGCAAGGTAAAGCAAGCTAATGCAAACAACATGCAGTGCATATACACTGATAATGAATCATACCAGATAACAGCCGTTTCACATGTACTCTTGTATTCTAAACGTGACTGTGTAGGTTCCCAACAGGCAACTGGGTACAAACTCCCAGGTCACATGACGCGTCGCGGTGACAGGCTACAGCCAGTGCAGCAGGTAGAGCAGAAAGAACAACATAAAATACCTGCGCAGACACAACTATGCAATTATCATGATGTAGGAATGAAAGCTCTGATGTCTGGAGATGTCTGGAGGAAAAAAAATCGTACATGTTTTCATTCAAAGTTGTTTTACTAACCTATTTTCATGATGTGTCTCCCCAAGAATAATGTATGAAGTTTCTTTAACCCTTTATAGGAGTTTATTGCAATACCTGGAAACCGAAAATTGACCTGGAAACCAAAAATTGACCTGGAAACCAAAAGTTGCTCTAAAATTAACACAATTAAATTCATTCTATATATAAAGTGGGCTGCAAGTTTGTTCTTTCGACCCCGCTTGCACAAGGTTTCTGGTGAAAAAACATGGTTTTTGAACCCCCAAAAATATCAAAAGCATTGTGCAAACAGTGCCTTAGCCTCACTGTAAAAAAATCTCTGTGTCGAGTTTGGCTGCGGGCTTTTCTATGTGAAGTTTGCATGTTCTCCCTGTATGTGAATAGGTTTACTCTTGAACTAAGAACCTGAGTGTCTGTCTGGAGGCATCTTCAAACCTGGACAGGTCAGTAGTTCATCACAGGGCAAGAACAGACAAATATTTTCAGCTGGAATCAGCCATCGATGACCCGCAGTTAGACCAACATTAGATCAGATGGATGAAGATAATTTGGACAAATATAAAACCTGACATATTGTATCATTTTGTGTTGTTATTTTTTAAACATTTTTCCCAGATTTCTTACAAAAGGTTCCACACATATGTTGAGTATCACTGTCCACCATATCATGTGTGCAAAGAAGTAAGCCACTGGTATCTCTTGCACTGGTTTTATGTACACACTGCATCATTACGATGGTATTTTTTTCTCTGTTTTTTGATACATAAACGTTAAAAGCATCAAACACTTATTAGGAGACAGAAAAGGTAAGATAGCTAAAATCCAGCAGGAGATATAAATCAAATGTTGAGCACTGACATTATTTTCACAAATATTAGGAATATTAGGAAGAGCGATAATTATTATTTGATGTATTCGAACAATAATACACCATTGATAGTTTGGAAGAAATGTGAAGTTACAAAATATGTTTCCCTGCCTGTTGAAATTATTAATATACAGAGTCCTTGATAGGTACAGCTTCAGTTTAGATTAGAAATAATGGGGAAACTCGGGAAACTTTCCCACTCTGGCCAAGATGGAGTCCATGACACACGTACCCAATAAATGGAATATCATTTTCACACTGCTGTTGTAGTTGTCAGCTACTCTTGCAGTGGGAATGTTTCCCCTAAGGCCAGACCTTCATTTAAAAATCATTTCAAATTCAGCCTGACTGGAAACACACATGCACACTCCCTAGTAAACCACTTTCCAGTCCTTCCATTTGGGAGTCCTTTGTCATTCCCCCCGGTGAAGGGAAGTGATCCAGAGCCTAATAAAGTCGTAGTCTGTTCCACAGACCCCAGCAGAAGTTTATCCAAATATTGCCCCGACATTCCGTAAGTTCTCTTTCCAGGAATTTCCAGAGGTTTTGAGGGCCAGCGTTGCATACAGCTGCTGGGAGTTAGTGACAGAGAGGCCAAAAGCACACGGCTGCAGGGTGATGAGGAGGGGGGGTAGCGGTGGGATGAAACCATCCCCAATCCGGGGCCTCACTCCTCCCGCAGCTCTTCTGCGCTCTGTTATTGTTTAGACTGAGGTGGAGGGGTGAGGGGTGAGGGGGTTCACGTGGGGTAAGGCTCTGCCTATTATGTCTGGGCGTCTTGGAATCTAGGTCACGATTAGACCTCATCTTCGGTCGCCCTCCCCTCCCTCTCCACTCCTGCAGTGACCGCTGCCAAAAACCCCTGCTCTTTAATCCCCACTGCTTTTTTCACTCTGCGCCGTCTCGATCGATGCACCGCACCCATCTGACCCCTTCCCCCCTCTACCCTCCTCTCCTCCTCGCTCCCCCCTTCTCTCGCCATACTCTCGCCGTGCCAAATGCCAGGCGTTTATCAGGGATAAGCAGCTGTCCCCCTTGCTCGGGGGAACAGAAGAAAAACAGAGAGTGGAGGCAGAAGAAAAAGAAAAATGGAAGAATAATTCTAGAAAGGAGTGAAGGGGTAAAAATGCAGAGACTTTAGCCCGTATTCTTTAATTCATCTGCTGCCTGAAAATTTTACAACACAATTTTAGAAAATGATCACGTTAAAAAAAACCTAAAATTTTAGCAAGAGTGCAAATGTTTCTTGTGTTGTCCCTTGTGAGGCATCATGCGTTTTTTTTTCATGCGTCTCCACATGATTTTTGACAGGCACTAATTGTTCAATATCAGTGCGAAGCTCGGCCTGTCCCCCGAATGCCTGACATTCAGACATCAGTGTAAACGCATTTGGGAGTGTCTCTGCCATGGCGAGCCGAAGGCTAAGCCGACCAACGAGGCGCCGTTGCTCAAGTGTTCAGTGAAAACAAAAGCATAACTCAGATATGCTGCCACAACCTTCACTTTGCAGATTTGTGTGCCGCCAAGCTTTAAGGGCAAAGTATCAGAGTGAGCCGACAAGGCAAATATAAACTTTGTCCTGGAAGAAGCGAGAAAAGGAAGTCATGTGCTTGCTACATTTCATTTGAAAGCAAAAGGCAGAATAACATACCGTGGCACATGACTGAGATTTTATCTCCACTGGACTTATGATGACAGGGTAAAAAAAATTCACTGCCAAATGACCTTTGATAATTTCTTTGATGTTCACCAGTAAATCACCTATTGAGTGGGTTTTGTGAACAAAAACTTGGGGGTTAGTTTAATCATTTATGTGAGAGAACGTTTGCGTGTTTGATCTGCATGTTTGGTTTGGCACCAGTTTTACAACCAATCCACTTCCTGATGCAACCCAAGCAATTGGAGTTTTTATAGGTTTTATAAATCAATGATGTGATCATGATCAATAAAATATACTTGGTGCCAGAGCTCTTTGGGTCCCAGGTCGATGATCGACTTCAAATGAGGATATCCTCTGGAGGTGGAAAGAGCACGTTGAGGATCTCCTGAACTATAGGGACATTATCTTTACAGTAGTCAGGGCCTGAGGTTTCTGGTATGTTGGTTCATTTCCCTTGTGGAGGACACCAAGTTAGCCAAATAACTCCTTGGCGGCAAGGCCGGACGGTGGCATCTCTGTTGTTTTTAGATGATGGTGTCCTCCCGGCAGCGTTGCATGAGGGCCTCTGGCATTTACTGGAACAGTTCGCGAATGAGTGTCAAACGGTTGGGATGCATTTCAACACCTCCAAATCAGAGTCCATGGTCCTCTCACGGAAAAAGAGGGCATGCCCTCTCCAGGTAGGGGGGTGCAACTCCTCCACATGGTGGAGTTCAAGTATCTCTGCGTCTTATTTACGAGTGATAGGAGGAAGAATTGGAAGGTTGTGGAGATCTGTTAAGGTGAAAAGGGAGCTGAGCAATAAAGCAAAACTCTCTGTTTGCTGGTCGGTCTACATCCCCATCATCACCTGTGGTCATGAACTTTGGGTCGCGGATATATTGAGAGGAGCCAGTTGAGGTGTTCTTCTGATTAAAATGTCCCCTGGTCACCTCCTATTAGAGGTTTACCAGGCATATTCAACTGCTCAGAATCCCAAATGTTTCAGAATAACATCCTGCCAACAATTATTATTCTACATTATTGACTGGTTTTTATATTGGACATTACTACATTTTTTTGGTCGCATAGTACATATCAGCTGGTTGTGGGTTTCCAACCAGGAATATGCCAGTTAAAAGATTGCTTCCCAACCTGTAGGCCAGTTTAGCAATATGATCCGAGTGTAGGAGTATGCAAACACATACCTCAGTATCTAAAACTATTCACTTTTAACCATCTGATAAATAGAACATTCAGGCCACTTGTATAGCTACCCACAGTCCAAACGACGTGAAGTTAATTGGTGATTCTAAATCAACTGTAGGTGCATTCATCAAGTTCTAACTGGAATCAGCTACTGCAAAAAAACAATATAGAATTATGGATTGCTGTATTTGTCAAATTGTTAAAATAGGTTATTGTTAAATCTCTGGCAGTTAGTCAGTTACTTGGTTTTTATGCATGTTAAATCCTGTCAGACGTGACAGTTTAATTTATAAGAGAAATTACACCAGTACTGTGATGTTACACCAAAAAGGGGACCACAGCAGCACACAGGAAGCATCTTATCTACATTGTCTAACGTTTCTAACAAGCTACTGATTGGAATTTAACCAGCGCTCACGGCATGTCGGATCAGAAATGCCACACCTTATCTGCTGCTTTCATCGTAATGCATCTGATACCCACGAGAGACCGTCTGTCTGTCTGTCAAACCTTCATTTTTTGCATGCCACTGAGTGTGTGTGTGTCTGTGTGTGGATTAGTGTGTGTCTGCAACAGCCAGAGGCGATTCTGCAGATATCCCCTCTGATAAAGAAGAAAAAAATGGCTTGGGAGCTGCGCTGTGTTTCACCACAGGTACAACCTTGACATCTTCGGTCAACATCTTTGAGGGAGGCTCCCTGCCATTTGGCTGAGGTGACACATGTCATAAAGTTTGAAGGATGATAACATGAATGAAAAACTACACGTCATATCAGTGCGGCTGCTGCCGGGCTGTAAACACAGGGGTTTTTTTTGTTTTTTGCACAGACAAACGGACACACATGTAATGATGCTACTGATCTGTGTGAGAGGCGGAGTGGAGGAGGGGTGCAGAGTGACTTGGCACTGCCATGCTTCCCCCCCAGCTGTGAAATCCCCAGTGAAACCCTGAGAAAGGAGACAAAATCTGTGAAGCTGTTGCCTTCTCTCTCTCTCTCTCTCTCTCTCTCTCTCTCTCTCTCTCTCTCTCTCTCTCTCTCTCTCTCTCTCTCTCTCTCTATGCTTGCTTCTTCCTTTTCCTCCCCTTTCTTACACTTTTGATCCTGTTTCTAAATTTATCTTGCTTCACGCACACTTCACACCTCT
>OMNM01033257.1:0-12151 GCA_900302745.1 Parablennius parvicornis
GTTGTGGTGTGTGGGTGTGTCACTCTGTAAACATTTCAAGCCAGTGAAAGATGGTCCTCATCCAAAATGGCGGCTCTGATGTGGGGATGAGTGTGAATACCATCTCAAGATGGCAGCTCTAGTGACGTCTACTTACCATGACGCTACCGTGCGACTGTGTCAGCCCGATACAGAAGCAGTCGAGTTTTAACAGAATGTCATAACATGCAGTTAAAAACTAAGGTGGCCGTGCGAAGGTATCCGACGGCAAAATGGAGCAGTTTGGACTTCTCCGCGACTGCTCTAAGCTAAGCTGAGCTAACTAACAAGTGGCGGGTCACGTGAGGGACGCGAGTACGTGCGCGGAGTTAGGAGTTAGTGAGCAGAGGAGAAAGAGAAAATGAGAGTTCTGGCGAGGAGTATGTGCGGTTCCGAGCCCAGTTCTTCCACACAGAGAACCGAGTGGCTGTGTAACCTACCCGGCATCTCCGGTGGCTAGGTGGAGGAACTGGGATTCATGCGCACGTCGTTCACAAACAGAAGGCCACTTTGCGTTACCGGTTGCAGCGTGATGAAAGCACGTGAATAAAAACACACATTGCATATCAGTTCTCAGGCTAATTTTAGCTAAACTGCCAAAACCAAGCTCTGACTGTTCTGGTCAGGTGTGAAGCGCAGTCGTGGTGTGCTCCAGCTTTTGTTGAATCGTTGAGGCCCGGGGTAACTTTGTCCGTTACCGGGTCTTGATTCAGCGTCCAGAACTGTGGCTTTGCGTTCAGCTATAGGACGACTCCTCGTGGAAACTGTGCGTCGCAGTGCAGCAAGGAGGGATGCAGGGAAGCTGCTGCTGTTGTGGGCGCACCAGCTACCCTCGAGGATCCAACAACTAAAATAGAATCTAACTGATGCCCTGCTTGTCCAGCGGGCAGAACCGGTTGGTTCGGTGGGTCCATGTTGTGTTGGCCCGTCGTTCTTTGTTTACTTCATACAGAGCTAACCTGCCCAGTCAGCGTTTGGCGTGAGGATAAAAAAGAAAAAGAGAAAGAAAAGTAAAAATACTTTTCCATGGCTTTCTCACTTGGCAAACAAGTTAAGTCCTGGGGCTTGGATGTTGTGAGACCTGGTCTCCACGAGGCCCCTGTGGTACTTTTCCCATCGTATGCGACGGACGTAAGTGTCGCTGATTGATTTGGAAAGGACTTGAACTTTGCGATTTGACGGAATTTATAGCGAGACTTCACATCTAGGTCTTCTTCTGCTTCCCGACTGTCTCGGAGGATGGACTCGGTGGACCCCCTGCAGGGAGTCCTTGAGCAATGGTGAATTTCCCTGAGAGACCATGTTCTCCCTTGTTCATAAAGGAACATGTCTTCCCTTCCCCCTTGGTCAGGGGGGGAACGGGAACAAGGATGCTGGGACCAAAACATGTTATGTCTCCTTGCTGCACATTCCAAGAGTGTGGGGGGAAAGGGGTTATACATACACATAGACAAACAACACTATGAAATACAAAAACTTCAAAAACCTAACTGAACAGAAAACCGAAATTCAGAGCGATAAAAGAACGTGGCGTCCGGCCGTTTTCTGCCCTCCTGACCCTCTCTCACTCCGACCACAAGGATGTTGCATCGCCGTGACCTCGCTTCTAACTCCTCCGATCTATCTTTCCGCATTGTGATCTTCTTCTTCATCCGACTCATCTCCTGTTCCTGCGAGGTAATTGTGTCTGGCTGCTCGCTAGCTGCAGTCTCCAGCTGAGCTGCACTCCGGGCGTTGGCTAGCTCATTAGCCTTCTTGAACTCATTCTGCAGTAGCTCTATTTCAGTGCGTACTCTATGCTTCTGTCTTCTGGTCGATCTTGTTGATTAATTCGTCTCTCAGATCACGTATGGCTTGTATAATTGAAGCTTGGTCAGATGCGGACTTAGCATTAGTCTGGGTTGAGTTAGCCTGGGAGCTATCATTAGCATTAGCTTGTCTGCTGGTGGCCCCGCGTTTGTCAAGCATAGCGGCGTTCTTGCTTATCAAACTCAGATTAGACGGAAATGACGGTCGACTCATGACTTTAGCAAGTATAAGAGCCGTATTGAAGTCGCTGTGAGATCGAGCAAAAGCCTCTTTTACAAGTTTCTGTTGTTAAGCTCTGTTTTATGTAATAAATAATCCAACTTTGTCGTATGTCTATAAAAATGTCTGTGTTCTCACCAATGCTATGTTTATAGCATATTGTTCTTTAAAAGCATGTGTCTGTAGTTATAATACAAAAACAAACAACAGCACCTACATGAAAAGTACGTTGTTTTCAGCTTTGTTGCCATTACGTATAAATATATATAATTTTCAAAACATTGCGATGCAAACATGAAACATTTCGGAAACATTTTCATATGAAACCTTGTTGTGTATATTCAGACAGTATATACTGCATGTTGTTTAATTTTTATTGTATCATTCACTTTTAATATAGATATTAAATTATTCAATAATAACCCTTAAGTTTTTTCACAATTACATGCTGAAGGTCATCAGGATATCTTACTTTATATGACATAGTTTACAGTGAGATGAGGAGTCTGAACTCACTGAAATATATTACCATGTATTAAACCATCACTTTAAACCCTTTTGCTGAGTGCTCTTTGCTTTTTTAATCAGCTTTGATTTGGTGATGCTTTTCAATCTAAATCTCTTGATCTTGGACTGTTTATATTTACCTGTTGGTCAAGTAGCATCAAGTTTTGTTTTTGTGGAGCCTTTTTAGTGTACAAATTGATCAGTATTGGTTCATAATACTTGTCCGGGCCCCTCTAAACCAGCAGTATCTGGCTACAGAAACACTGCGAGTGCTTGTTGTGGGTCTGTTTAAGCACTCAAAGCACAGATGAGGAAAGATTTTTTTTTCCGAATAATAAAAGCGACACAGTTGACATGTTCTCTTTTTCAGCATTTTAAAACCACTTGTAACTTTCCTCAACCAAAATTTTGGAGGCCTGAAATTAACCACATACGCTTGTTGTAAACCTTGGGCTCAGATGTTGGATTTTTTTTTTTTTTTTTTACACTATAGCTCCACCGTAACCGCCTATTGCCACCACTTTTATTGTTTAGCTAGGAGAAGCCATGCAGCTTTCAATTCTCCTTCAAAATATGCTGGACTAAACCCATTCATTAGTTTTTACTGAACAACAATTATTCTCTCAGATTTCTTGAGATTACATAATGTGTTCCCACATGTTTTGCCTGTTTTACAATGTTAATGGAGTGACTTTTAGCTCTGTATTATGAAACTTAATTTCTTTCCTATGATCTTGTGGAAGTAAATCCTCATGCAGAAAAAGTTTTCTGTCTTCCTATTTGCTGTAGAAATGAGTCCTTTTCCTTCTGCCGAACCTTGGTTCAAATACTGGCAATCAGCCTTGGAATTCAGTCCCAGAGGAGAACCTGATGATTAAAACAGCTCAGCTGCAGCCTCCAAGAGGAGACCACCATTTTGATTTTTACAAACAACAGGTTCACTTTTAAATGTCAGCAACATTTTTCTCATTTTTGGAGCTCAGGGGTGAAAAGTCAAAGCTGTATTGTATTTCTGCAAATTAAAATGGCTTTTCCTCCCTAACTCCTTATCACACAGATTTGAAAGAGATTATATTTGTGAGAACAAAAACCGTTGAGCCTTTTGAAATGTGTTTGTACAGTACAGCTTGTCGCTTTGACGTATTGTTTGCTTCGTATGCACGGCGTTAGCATGAAGCTGTTCTGAAGTGATTTGCTGGTAGATATGAAGATGAGGATACACAGAAAGGAAGACTAGACTCTAAAATTAGTTTTTGCCTATATAACCTTCTCTTGCTTTACAAGTTTTTTGGGGGTTTTTTTTGGGGTGAGACAGATGATGAATTGCTGAGCAGTTAAAACTGGTAGTAAGTGCATGAACTGATGTCGGCCTGGACGGAGCCAATGTTTCAATTTCCTCTCAATATGTTTGTTACTACAGTGATCCCTCGCCGGAATCTTGTTAGGGACCTTGGCCAGATGTCAGGATCCTATTGTATTTGTAAGATTTCTTGTTAGGGACCTCGGCCTTAAGGTCAGCCTCCACAGGAGGTCAAACCAAAACTCATTTGTTCACCTCATCGTGACCTACAAATCACGCCCTGATGCCCCTGACTGACTCCTTCAAAATAAAAGTCTTTGTTTCTCAAAAATTACAATGTTGACTTCAAAATGGATATGAAGTGTTTAGCTAGGCTAGGGGTGAGCTGTCTTTCGAAATAAAAGCCCCAATTTTTTTCACAATAAAAGTCTCTTTCTTCTAAACTACACCTAAAACCTTGAAAATTTCTATTTAGGGATTAGCTAGATTAGAGCTTAGTTGGCTATTTAAGTAATACATAAGTAATGTATATTCTATTAGTATTTAAATGGACCAGAAGCCCTGATATGGCCAGAAGCAATGATTGGGCCGGGCCAGAGGCCAGAGTCTGAGGTCGCAACGGACGCTGCTTGCAGCTTTAATCTTTGTTTGAATCTGGAAGAAAATCCATGTGTAGAGTTTAATACCTACTCTACCCTGTTTTGTTTTATTGTCTCCGTGGTCCAAGATATTAATTTACTTTCAGGAACTTTAAACTCTCTCTTTTTTTTCACTCCATCCATCCCATCTGGATTAAGCTTGGCCTTTTTGCCTCCATCAAGAGCCATTTTATTCAGCTGTTGTGAATTATACAAGATCTTTGCTTCATGTCATCAGCATATCAGTCTGCGCCTGTGTAGCTGCTGACTGTTTATCATAAAGAATCCTTTGTGTCTCTTTAAGCCTGCAGGCCTTTATCTCAGCATGAGATTTACTGCCAGCTCTGACAGAACACCTTATCAATCAAATCTAATCCACAGAGAAGGGCTTTCCAGGTGGCAGATGCTATAGGTAAGAGAATGAAGTGCATTTCTATAGGAATAAGACCTTTCAAGTTATAGCTGATCAGTTTTTTTGAGTTTTAAAGGGGCTCTAGTGTATTTGACTTATATACTTTAGTTGTTCACAATGTGGGTTTGCACTGTTTGGTTGTCCGGGAGGTCTTACCTTACAGTCCTTGTATTCCATTCATGGTCTGGTGATTTGTCCTAAGCCCGAGCTCCAGCCTGGGAGTCTTGAACTTGGTTGAAGTTACATGATAAATGCTGAATCCCCCGAGTTTGAGGAGAAGAACTCCTTCATGTGGGATCTCGGTACGACTTATTTAAGTTCTCACACTTCAGCTCTGGAATCAAGTAAAGTTGAATCAAAGCTTCAAAGAAACAGTTTACGGCTAGTAACTGAACCTGGTAGCCACTGAGAGCGACTTACCACAACATGAAATACATCGATGAGCTGGGATAGTCCATCACTTTTAAACTTACACCTAAAGTTTACCTACAGACTTTTATCAAAATGTCATGATGAATGGCATCTTTTTACGGTAAATGTGCACAACACAAGAGTTCCACACGCATTTTTAAAAAGTAATATATGTAGATTATTTGTATGTAACATATTACATGATATAATATTACATTTCAGGTTGCCTTTTTTTAATATGTTACCTGGAATAGCAGACATAAACTAGAAAATTCCACAGGAAATTCTTTTGTTCCTGCCTCATGCTGCTGACTGATAGCCCCTCAATACCGTCACTACTATATGTAGTATACGTCACAGCACACGTTAGCATGTTCATGTAGCACGAGTTAGAATGTGAGCTTGCAAATATAACACACCGGTAACCCTAACCCTAGAGTAAGGTCAAAAGTGAGCGGGACCCGGCTAATTAGCTAGTGATCCGTAACCCTAGCCCTCCCTTTAGGCCACCTCCCCGCCCCCCCAAGTATCAGCTCAATTTAATAAACTTTGTTAGCACGCTAACTAGCATGCTAGGCTATTACCTGTTATCTACCTGAAAATCACACAGATTACTTCCCGGTGTCCCTGACCTGGATTCTGGTCCTATGTCACGTATTAATCTGCAAAGAAGAAGCAGATTAAAAATAAACGCGGCCCTGAAAATAGGAAGCTTTGCGTCTTTCCATAGGCAGGCACAAAAACTAACCCGTTTGGGTTCAATCTGGGTCATTTAAAGTATTTTTTTCCCCTTGTTGGTTGATGAGCACTTGCCCTGCCAAATAATAAATGAAAGACGTACAAAAAAATAACAGGAGTTATCCATGGTCTGAATGTCTGCCAACATCGAACCACATTAAACCCCCCAAGAGTCAGATACCTTACCACCAATCATGATGATTATTTACTGAGCAAAAAACAAATGAACACAGATTTGAGTAGAGTTGTTTCCAACACTTTGGCTTGTTTTCTTAAGAAGTACTTTATATGATGGATTAATAACCTGAGAAGCATCTTGGGCGCTTGGTGCAGAAGTAACTGGGACTGATTCGTTTCAAGGCAAAGTTTTGCACAAATTTAGGACTGAAAAGAATTTTTTTTTTTTTTGCAGCATATTAGCAGAAACTTTGGCAAATAAAACTTTCACCGTCTCGATGCTTTGTTGCATCAGCAGCGTTGGTGTCTTGGCGATGGCCTGTGTTGGTACTGGACAAGGGACCACCTCTGATTAAATTGTCAACTGGGACACGCTGGTTTGGACTAAACCAGTGTGAGACATATGAAGAGTATTAGGATTGAGTTGGTTCCAGTGTGCGGTGGTATTGGATAGTTACTCCTTGTTCTCTTGATGACTACTGGATTTGTTATCCAGGCATTCTTTGCATTTTCCTTCTCCCAGACAGAAAGTGAGTCACAGTGCAGCTTTGGCTCAATAAGTATTCAGGCTTTCTTGGAATCTGTTTAAACATGAAGAATCAGTTGTTCACAATTATGTTGTAGGTTTTTCTCCTGCCCCCTGTCTCCTGTTTCTATTAACTGAGATTTATTTGTCTTCAGGCCCTCCATCCCATTTACTATCTTTATCAATCAGGAGATAAGGAGTGTGGTTTTCTGGCAGCTTGGAGGCGCTGTGTGTAAACATCCTGCTGAGAGGGATAAGAGCAGCAGGAGCTCATCGCTGGTGTCTGTTTCCAGGCATCATGCATCACTGTTGGACACAAGGAGGCTTAAAATAATTCCAAGTTACTGGAATACAATAAAAATCAGATTTTATTTTTGTACAGACTTCATGGTGCACAGACATGAGTGTAGAGAAGCGACTGAATGTCACCAAAAACAATCAACGTTTAATGCTCATCAATTTAAATAAAGGGGTCATATTATACAGCTTTTCAACTCTTTCACATGGGTCTTGCTGGTCCAAAAACCTTGTATTCAAAGTTTATTGCCCCCACATCCAGCTCTTCCTTGATTTTCATTAATTCGAATATTGGATCACATGAGCTGCATTCAGAATCTGCTGTGTCTGTGTGAGCTGGACTGGCTCCCCCCACACATGCTCATCTTGGGAAGAGGAGGAAGTACTTCATCTTGTGGTGCCATGTGCCAGAGCAGAGCCGCCTAATTGTGGGAGGAGTCAAGGGAGGGCCTACTTTGATTGGGATTGGCTAAACCCCTCGATGACACTATATTGAATTGAATTGAATGTCTTTGTCATTGTACGGGTACAATGAAATTGGATGCAATCCATAAAGTGCTGGCATATAGGGTTTAATTTCTGAATAACTAGTTGGAAAACACACTATTTAGGAACTGAAACAAGCCAGGGAGAAACAGGACACGCTTTCTTCACTTCTGGGGCATCATTCCAGGTATGGGGATGATTATTACTGTTGGAAAGTCATTAGAAAGTGAATTTGTATAACATGACCCCTTTAAATAACTGAAACATCTCTTGATTGCTAAAAAAAAAATTAAACGTGCGTGACCGTTGGATGACAGTGCAATAGATTTTGCACGCACACGTTTGACTTGTAATAGTGAATTATAAGATTACTGGGAAAACCCAATTTATATTTCTTTTCTTGTCAATGTCCCTACTATATCCAAGTTCACCCATTACAGATCACCAGTCCATCCCAGGGCCAACAGAGAAACAGTCACGCACATGCTCTTATAAACCTAGAACACATGCACCTAGGCCCACATGCAAGTCCACTCAGCAAGAACACTCAGAGCTGATTTCAGATTTGGGCTTCTCCGATGGAAGAGTACTAAGCACTAAATCAGCGTGGAGTGAAAGTGAAGATGACTAAAAGAGCTGTCAACCTTGTCTATTCTAGCCAAGTCAGGAATATAAGCAACTGTGTTGGCATCCATGTTTGAGAGGATCCGATGCTGATGACTAATATACATTTAATTCTGATTTACAGCTTATGCTTTACTTATATTGTCAATATAGATGCGCTGTAAGATTTACAGCTTAAAATATGCAGAAAAATGAATAAATGAGAATAAATGCCTCCATAGGTACAGTAGTTCAGTCTGTTCTCTGGACTACAGTTACAGTTCATCTATATTATTGTTTGTGGTTAAAGTCAATGCGTTTTTCATATGTTTGTGAGGGCAGGGGAATTCTGGGAAGTTCCCATGTTAATGTAATTATGCCTGGTTAATAGGACATTGTGGTCTTGAATGTTTCCTTCTGTGCTAATTGTGATGAGGAGAACACAACTGTCTCTTCTGCAGTAGGCTCCATCTGGATAAAATCTCTTTTTATTGGACGGCTCTTCAAAAGCTCTGGCTTTAGGATCACTACTGGCTAAAATAACAATATCTGCGATTCTGGCCATGCCCGCCTGTCTCTATATTTCTTTGTCTGTTTCTCTCATTTCTACTCTCTTGTCTGTCCTTGTACCTTTAGTAGTGCTGCAGCACACCGTTACCACAGTTGTTAAAGCCAGTTTTATACCTAAATATCTCACCATAAAGCTTAGATTATTTCCCTCAAAAGAACAGCAAAAGACTACTATAATATAAATAATTGGTAAAGTTCTAATTCCGTCTATGTCTCGTTTTGTGTAAATTCATGATTTTATTTCCGTGTTAATTTTGCTTTGCTATTGCTATTTTTGTCCCTTAAGTTATTTATTTATTGGACCTTTTGCATTCACTGTCATGCTATGACATTCACAACACTTTTATTGCTTCACACTTTAAGTGAGAGAAGTTTTATGTTTTCAAAGTCCCCACTACTTTGGAAAAACCTTAACACTCCAAAAAAAAAAGAAGAAAGAAAGAAAAAAGGACACATAAGCACTTTCCTGTGGAGATGTGATGCCAGGTTTACACTTAAGTGTGTGCGAAGACGTAGTTGCACATACTGTAGATGTGTAGCTGACTCCATGCCTTGTTTCATAGCTTTTCATTCACACGTTTCTGGAGATGGTAGCAACAGATTTCCTGCTGCTGCCGCTCTGTATCTCCCCTTTGTTTTTGTAATGCAGAGACACGGCAGTGTATAGCTCTATGATGGCATAGAGGCATCGATTGTTTTGTGTTGTTTCAGCTAAAAATTCGGTGCAGCTGTAGTTTCTGTCTCTGCACTTCTAATCATTCCTGAATGACAAAACAATGAGTGTTAAAGTGTTGGTAAGACGAAACAGATTCAGCTGGCTTCACGGTGAAAATGAAAGCAGATTTTTCAGCAATTTGACTTCTTCTGCTTTCATACTTTAACAGTTTTGAAGCAGTTAAACTTCGATCCAACCTCTGTATTCCGCACGCACGCACACACACACACACACACACACACACACACACACACACACACACACACACACACACACACACACACACACACACACACACACACACATACACACACGCACACACACACACTCAGGCCAGGTTTTTCCACTCCAGAGCCAGACAGCAATTGGCTCGTCCTCCTTGTTGCTCATTTTTCATGTCAGTCTTTTCCCTGCAGAAAGCATCACTGCTGGGATCCTCTCACATGAACAAACAGGCCTTTCAGTCCTTCCCTCTAAACATTTTAATTTCACTGGCCTCATTTAGCCTTGGCTCCGGTCTGGATGAGCTGGTGGTGTATGTTTCAGATGTGTGTGTGTGTGTGTGTGTGTGTGTGTGTGTGTGAGTGAGAGTGTCTGGACTGGTGTGTGTTGAGTGAGCTCTGACAGCATAAAAGTGCAATTTTCTCCAACTTCTGAGTGTTATTTGCAGTAATTCTGGCCACCTGAAGTGTTGTATTCCTCCTTTAAAGCGTCTGCAGCCTCATTAGTCTCAGTTTTTGGCAGTAAATCGGCAGGATAAAATCCGTGCGTACATACTTGTCGCTTACTGGATGATAGACTTCAATACACTATTGACAATTTGTGATAATTAAATTTTATGCTGGGGCTTGTAAAATATAGAGGTAGGGACATTGTGTGCAAATAACTCAGAAGAACCCAGTGTTTTTCTCCCATATGTGATTTTGAAAACACAATTCAAGCTATAATCCTGAAAGGAGCGTGGCATGCAGGACTATCCACACTAACCTTTTTGAAAACTGTGGTGAGTTAATGATCCATGCATGTTTCTCATTCTGATCTCTATCTTCCACCAGGAGAAAAGTTTCTATATGTTTGTATGCACTTGGATTAGTTGGCATTATTATTATTTTACATTGCATTTACCACTTTTAACAAAATCCAGAGTTCTTAAAGTGGAGGCTTTTTCAGTTCTATTCAGTCTGGAAGCAATTCTCAAGAAATGTTGTTTTCAGGTGTCATCGAAAGCATCTAACTGAGAATGTACGGTCCACTGGTGGACTTTTCATTCAGTGGGTTTGATTTTACTCATTATAATGAGCAGGCCAGAAAACTGAAGATCATATGATAGATGATCATGAAAGGAAAGTTTGACTGTACGATAAATTCTCATTATGGATCATTTAATTATTTTGTGTCATTCTGGGTTTTATTCAGCATGTTTTTTACCTTTTTATTGTCTCTATTAACACTGTGCCCTGTCCAGGTTAGTCACTCACAACAAAGATCATAACCATTCAGAGAGTAGAAAGAAAAATGGAGAAAAACCCAAAATGAGATAAAGAGCTTGAAGAAAAAAATGATGAAGTGGTGAAATATTACATGAACTCTCTAGTGTGTAGTCCAAAGATCCAACTTGACCAAACATAGATTCACAGTTGTGTCTTTAGAAATTCTGATAATCTATAATTGGTCATGTGAGTGACTTGCATTGATTGGGACAGATTTTATTTTATTTTTTTTTTTTTTTTACAAATAGTTCCAACTAATGAAAACAACTGCTTTTGTCTTGAGTCTCTCAATGTCATGATGATGTTATGATCAGGGTTTCCTGATTGGCTTTTTTTTGTCAGTTGTCCAGAAACTCAATAAATGCTTTTGCTGCTTCTGATGTAATTCATCAAAATCCAACTTATGTATATTATTTAATGTTTAATGACATCTAGACAAATTCGTCTTTCACTCCATCCTACATTCCAATCATAGCAGACAAAGAAAAAAACCCAGTAAGTTTTCAATCAGAATAAACAGTATAACATCAATGATCCTGTTCATGAGGATGATCTCGGCTTAAAAATGTGCCAGTTTTCTTGACTTATATCCAAAACACCACAAACAGGTGGCTGTGGTGGAGTGCAGTGTAGCTGGGGATCAGTGCAGATTATAGTGTGTGGGAACAAATGGAAAGAAGCAGTCTGTGTAAACAGTGCAATAATTGGATTATAAATGCTAAAGCAACTCATGTCACAAATTCAATTCAACTTTATTTATGTAGCACCAAATACAACACAGTCATTTCTAGATGCTTTTAACAGAGAAAAACCAAACAAATCCACATGAGCAAGCAAATCGACCGCGACTGTGGAAAGGAAAAACTCCCTTTTAACAGGAAGAAACCTGCAGGAACCAGACTCAGAGGTGGCGGCTTTTCTACAGGGTTGTTTTTTTTTTCCCCAACAGAATACATACAAAGAGGTTTTTTTTTTCTTTTTTCCAAAGTTAGCATCGACTCCAGATCTTAAAAAAAGACCAAATCCTTGAACTAAACAGAGCCATCCATCCATCCATCCATCCATCCATCCATCCATCCATCCATCCATCCATCCATCCATCCATCCATCCATCCATCCATCCATCCATCCATCCATCTATCCATCCATCAAGGCTAGGGGACACCTGGACAGATCACCAATCCTTCACAGGGCTGGTTTGTATTCATTTTAACTTGAATTAACCTTAAATTGGG
>OMNM01033257.1:12171-26048 GCA_900302745.1 Parablennius parvicornis
AACTTGTTGATGAAGGAACGAAAACAAATGTTTGAGTTCCTAATTTCACTTTGATTTATCCATTATCCATCATCCATCCATCATCCATCCATCCATCCATCCATCCATCCATCTATCCATCCATCAAGGCTAGGGGACACCTGGACAGATCACCAATCCTTCACAGGGCTGGTTTGTATTCATTTTAACTTGAATTAACCTTAAATTGGGACAGAAAATGCTTGTTGCATTGTCGGTGTTGGTTTGCACGTCACTGAAAATGCAATTTCTTCAAAACTGCACCCAAAATGCAACTTTCTGAAAATGCTTCAGCTCTGTGGAAACGGGGGGGAAAATGCAACTTTTCTAGAATGCTGCTACTCTGTATGTGAATCAAGGCCCTCGGAAGAAGTTCTTCTGGACATCGCATGGGTGATTGGACAATAACAACAATGACTCCCGGTCCATTTAGTCGTAGTACTTTCACGTAAACATGGTTTTCAAAAATGTTACAGTGTAAATGCAAAAACAATCTGAGACAATAATGCAAAAACAATGCGTTTTCACATGAGACGTCCTGTAAACGGGACGTTTGTCTCTCCATTCAGTTCCACCGAGGAACTGGAGGCTTCGGTAAATGACTTTTTTGGTGTTTCTACAATTCTTTAACCAATAATTGCGATAACTTTTCTTTTTTTTCTTCTTTTTTTTCATTGACAGAAAAACTGAAAGTCTGTCAAATACCCATCGGTACGCTCTGGTCTGTAACTGCCATTTATACTAAGACAGCCAGCTCCTCACGCTGTCATGCACACGGGTAAACAAAAGTCGTTGACCTGTTCAGTGACCGGTTCCATGAGGTTTTAGGATCTCTAATCAGAGCAGCAACTGAAACTGTAGCTCTGTCTTAATTTTGTGTTCCGTCAACCCGATCTCCCTCTGGGCCTCCTGTGTCTCCTGTCGTTGGCCTTTAACCAGCTTCTACCCGGCTTCACGTCTCTGGAGACAAACATGTCAAAAGCAATCTAAGAAATGACATGCCATGAAATCTCAACATTTTTTTGCCAGTTCTACTTTGATGGAAAGTATTCCCGATGCTCTGGGCATCAATTACTAAATCATCATCAAACTCAAATTCAGCATGATTTTGTCTCATCTTGCTTCAGTCGCTTCAACAGAGCAGCCAAGTTCCAAAATCAAACTGCCTCAACTGTCAATATACAGTCAAATGTGACAAGTCAGATCACATTATGAGCCCAACAATAGTATGTTTGACTCTAACCAGGCTATTAAGGGTTCTAAAAGTGGTGGGATTTTAGTAAATATGTTGTGGTACTATTTTTTTTTATAAAGTAGTAGCTGCAGTTTACATCCCCTAAAGTCTAATGAAGGTTGTAACAAATGCTGCATACTGCCTTAATGGTAGGAGAGGTTAAGGTTGATGAACAGACAGAAGCATGGAAAATGATTTAAATTTGTTGATGTTGGATTTAAAATTCTGGAACTGCAGCGGGGGGACAGATGATTTACTTCAGCAGGCAGTTAAACAGTCTTCAAAGTGGATACGTTCCTGAGAAGTAGCAATAAATCTGACACATATCACAGATTTACAGTTCGAAAAGAGAGAAAAAAAAAGGTGGAAAATGGGAAAGTGTACACCGGTTTTTCACCTGAGGTAACTCACAGATTGCTGGAGAGATGGAGCCAACCTGAAGAGGAAAAGTGAGACTGAAAGCTCCTAATCCTTGTGGGAATACCACATCACAGAGATAATCAGCTTAAGTGAATATCATGCATGGTAAAATCATAAGACGAAAGGATGATTAGAAATGAGGAGACACAACGATATCCAATGTCTTGAATAACCACTTTTTGACATATGGGATGAGTTTGGTGCTGAAAATGTTGATATATTACTGTAACATTAATAAATCGCCGCAGAAGTATACACACAGTATTCAATGAAAAAATTCAAAACACTCTTTGAGTTGATAACTTCAAAATGACATTCAGATATTTTGTGACAATTCCAGAAGCTGATAGTCTGCTAGAACTGGATCATCTGAGTGACGCAAACACGTGGCTCACTATTACAGCCTATTAACAACAAAGTCCAGTTTCTTTTTTTGTTTTTATTTCATATAGTTAGGTAGACTCTGCATGATGTTTATTCAAGATAACGAGACGTACAAGTCTTCATATGTCAGCGAGCTCTGATGATGCTCTACTCCCTGACAGTTCAAAAACAACAGACCTGAGAAGGCTAAAGGTTGAGTGTTACTGTGTTGAGCTTGTGTGAGTTTTGTCCGCTTACTCTTAATGTCTCCCAGCCGTCCGGACAGGTGCCTGTTAGGTTTCAAGTGAAAATAGAAAAGTTTTGTTTCGTTGTGGGTGTTTGTTTACAGGACAATGCACACCAAAGCTGTAGTAGATAGTTTTTCTGCACATGCTCAATAACAACAATGTTTCTTCCAGAGTGTCATGAATTACAGTCCATATTCTCCTGGGACGAATTAGTTTTATTAGTTGACCGTCGACATAATGACAATCCAACTTGGTCATCTGTTTATGCGATTGTCCGCTTGTATTGTTCATGTTTATAGCATATTGTTGTCTTGTACATGTGTGTGATTTCATCACAAAAACAAACAATCGCACCCACGAGTGGCCCTACATGAAAATGACATTGTTTTTCAGCATGTCTGTGTAAACGGCATCGTTTTAACATTGCGATGTCTAAACAGCAAACTTTTCTGAAACGAAAACGTTTTGAAAATGCAAAAACATTGTGTAAAACGGAATCTTAATTTGTGACTCTCCAGCAGCTGCTATTGTCAATGTGTATTTCAGTATCTCTCTGTGACAGACGAGCGATCTGTCTGCTTTTGGACCCAAATTCCTGATTAGCGTTAGTTGCAGTAATCTCCAGCTGTATCAAACAGATATAGACTGACTGAAGGATGGATTTCTATTTCTACCCTGATTCAACTGAATTGGGGCATTTCAAATAACCTGTTTGTAAACATGTGACGATACTGGTCATATGCGTATTTTTCTGGCTCCAACGGCTAAATACTCCGTCTGTGCAGGACAGGAAGTCTGTAGATGTATAAGTCATGGATAAAGAATTTGAAAGATGACACAGGAGATAACAAGAGCGAGTGATAGGCCCGAGAAATGTAAAAAAGAGTGAAAGCAAAGGGTTAAGAGAGATAAGGTGTGAGAGAGAGAGAGAGAGAGAGAGAGAGAGAGAGAGAGAGAGAGAGAGAGAGAGAGAAAGACTCATGTTTTTTAGAATCATATATATTTTGGATTAAAAATCTCCCCACCAGCTTAGTCGATATTAAAGTCATTTTTAAAGAACAGAAACAATACATATCAGATGGGTTCCAGTCACTTGTGTGCACTTTTTCATGTCCTGCATTTACAACTTCACACACCAATCATTTAATGTTACAAGATCAAGAACTCCTCAGGCTCCTTTAAATGTGATTAGAGTCAACTGAGAAAAGGGATGAAAATTGTAAAGAGAGCAAATGAAGACAGATTATCCAGACTTGCATGTGTCTGTGATGGAGGAGAGGAAACAATCCCCCTTAGAGCCGCACTCAGACAAGTTCTGCAGCTGAAACAAAGCCCGGGCTGGGACGGGACAAACACCACGAGGGGGACATGAGGAGGGCTCACTTTGTCCTCACAAGCCCCCGGCAGGAAAATAATCTGCACCGACTCTGCTGTCCGGCCTTTTTATGTCAAAGCACTGCCTCTTTCACACAGAGCACATGGTTCCAGCACAGCCCGGTGTCCCAGTGCCGGCTGAGTGGCAGGAAACCGTGACTTCATTAGAGACAAAGATCCCAAGCTACAGTCAGAGCCTCGTCTCAAATCAGAGCTGAAAGGACACATTTCTGTTTCAATCCGACTTCTGAAAGTTTTTCAAAGTAACTTTACAAATAAGGCCTTTTTTCCCCCCACTGCATTCCCCTCCAATTGCCTCAAAGTGAGATTGTGAACTCCCTCTCCAATGCCCTATTTGCCAAAATGGCACATTCATACACACATTTTCTCACCAACATATTATAGCAGGAGTTTTCAAGGTGAACGTAAAGGGCATCTTCCAGGTATTTTCGAGTTCATAGAAAAGGACTTATGGCTTTTGTTTATTGACAAAGAACAGAGAAGAGAAGCTTCAGACCCCGATAAGATATTTGGCACCAACCTCAAGGGTCCTCAAGGATCCCATATAGAAAACCAATTAGCTTTAACTGTTTTAGACAAATAGTCTGCAGCTCTGTCTGGGCCTATTGGAGGTTTCTCATCGACACAACTCCCCTCTCCTTGTTGTTTGTGTTTTTTTGAGCTTTATCAAAATTATTCATCAAGGGATCAATCAACATACTGGGAAAATTCTAAAACGTTTTCCTGGTTCATACTGAGAATATCATGCAATTCACAGCGACTCAAAAAGGGCTGACACAGAAAAGATCAGGGATTACCAGTGACAGAGAGACACACCGGACCTGCTGTGGTGCAGCAGCTCAGCACGCTGTTATAGATTTAGCTAGATACACGTTGAAGATTTTATCAGTGAAATAAAATGATGGTGGATTACACGAATGCCTCATTTTCATCCAGTTCCGCATGCAGCCGAGTCTAACAATGAAAATATTGAGGTAAGTGCAGTATAAACACCAGTACATATTCATGCTCTATTGCTTAATTCATTTGTTTCACACCAAGCTTGACACAATCCTGTCAATTCACAAACTTGTGAGAAGTAGTATGAATCAAAACAAAAACTTTGGTTAAAAATATGCCAAACAAAATCTATGCATTATAACACTGTAAAACATGTACTGTTTTCTTCTTCTCATGTCGAAAAGGTTGTTGAAGACTATCCAGCCATCATGCAGATCAAGTGGAACCAGGATCAGAACAAACCAAGAGCCTCCTTTTTGTGTTTATATGAGCCTCGGTGCAGAAGGTGACAAACCACATCTGACTTTACTGTTTCAACTATAATCTGATCATGAAGCAGAATGGAGATCTGCAGATATGGAGACCGGAGAGAGGAAAACCCTCTCATCACTTCAGCAAATCAGCATGAACATGACAAGACGCCTTGAGAGGTTACCTGCTTTGTTTCATTCATCTGATTTCCAAAGCTTATCAATAAACATAATGTGTTGCATAATGTGTTCACATACCAGAGATCCGATAAAAATGTTATTGAATTTTTTTCTTTATTTCATTCAGAATAATAATAATAAAAAAAAAAAAACAGTCTAAGCAACAAAACTTCCAACTTCCAAGGTTTAAATATGAGGTCCAATGATATCTACCTCTTAGTTGCCTTTCAATCACTTTACTATTAGTCTGATAATGTCAATATTCTAACTACTGTATTTACAGATATTTTTATGCAGTTTATGTGCAATATTTACAATATACAAATAAAAAACATAATTTTCATGTTTGCTCAAATTAAACATTATTTATATGCAAATCTAGTTTTCATACTTTTTTAACATTATAGATTTTATGTGTTTTTTGAATGTAAGGACAGTTCCTGACTTTTACTTTTTTCTGAAGTGCATTCCATCAACTAGTTCCTGTCACTGTGACAGTTCAACATTAGGGATGGATGTCACCAGATAGAGCTGATTTTGACAATATAGACACATAGACACTCTTCATATTTTTCAACTTTTGTATATTCAACCACATGTAAAAGTCACTGAGTGGGCAACGACTTACAATATGTACGAAAGGCAACAAAACCAAAATGGTCACTTAACGTGATCATCCCCATGCCATATTGTTTTGTATAAACCATTAACTGGCCTAAAACGTAAGGACAATCAGCTTTATTCGGGTGACATCCTAAACACTGGATCCAGAGAGGAATTAATATTTCATGGGTCCCCTGGGAGAGGTGAGCGCCACTGTTCATCCAGCTCTGCGAGCGGCGATAACGGCCGACTCCATTATTTGAAGTGAGCGGGTGAACCGAAACTGACTCAAATTGATTTGTGTTCGTTTCCATAATATGAGTCATGCAAAGTTGAATTCTGCTGCCTAGACCGCCTGAATGTGTGACTCATGCCCATAAAATTAACATTCCCTTTGCAGCTGACGCAGCTGAGCCCACGGGCAGGAAGTACACAGAGCAGATGGTGAAATCAGTCTGTTAACACCGGGTCAAACTACACCGTCATCTCCAGGATATTTAATAACATATCAAGTCATAAAACTCCAACAAGGCCACACCTCTGATTCAGTCAATATGCTTGTTTCAGGGACTGTCCTGATGCTGAGTGACAGAACTTGTTATGCCGGAAAACATCAAGCATGACGTTTCCCGGCAGAGGCTGGGGCATGTCGCTATGATCAAAGAGAAGGCCGCTCTAAACTTGAAATATTTACACAAATTTACGAGTTTATACTGTTTTCATGCAATATTCATAGGAGGCACTCTGGTCATTTATTTATCTATGAAACAAAATGAAACCAGCCAGTTACTCAAACTTTAAGCACACCTTGAAGACATCAAAGGCCTGGAAGAGTTGTCATTTTCTACTTTAAAAGTTACAGTAGATTACTTAACTTCCAGATTTTAGAAACAAATGATCAGATCATATCGGTACATGGAGAAGATGCGAGGCTCTTAAAGCACATTTATATTACCAACAGGTAGGACTTCCACATGAAGTAAGTTCATTCGTTCAGCTCCATTAAAAACACGTCACTTCAAGAATACAATAATAAAAATGTATTATAAACAGAATCTTAATTTTTAAATGAGGTATCAAACTTCCCTATTAGATAAAACCTACAGCGAGGACTGATCTTTCTGAATCCATTTTCTTAGTTATACTGCTTTATGTTTAGACTTTTGGAAAATCATAGTTAATGCATCTTATGCAGGTTTCTCTTCTGTTCCACTCTCCCTGAATGAAAACGTCACCAGTGCATAGAACATAATAATCCACTGAAGACTGAAATTCTAAAAAATGTCACAAAATGTCAAAGTAAAACTTAAAATTGTCTGCAGAGACAGAGTGAAACCTCATAAAATAAGGTATTTTATAAAGCACAAAGATGGACACACTGAATAGTTTGGGAAGACAGTTAAAGCAGATAAAATAAAAAAAACCTTAGTCCTTAGTTTTCAATGTTTTAATGAACAAAGACAGAGAAGGCCGTCGTTCACAAGCAGCTGGACAGATGAAAAATTATCCCACAACTGATATATAAAGAAGGATACTGCTGTATTTATGTGCTTATCATCATTGTATAGCAATGATTAGCATTAATAAATGCACAAAATATAATAAAATAAGTCGTCAATGAAGCATCCTTCCATTGGGCTGTATCAGACTGTGGCATTTAAAGACCCAAAGCAGTAATACTTTAAAACCACATTTCAATGGAAAAAAAAACAGGAAATACACTTAATTATGTCTTCGAAGTTACACCTTCAAAGTGAAGGTGTAGCTGCTTATAAAATCAACAACCGTCGGCTAATTAAATGTGTTAGAAACTACAAACACAACAAAGTTAGAGACAGTAACTTATAATAATTGGTAGTAAAACCACTGACAATACAGATAAATACTAAAGAGAGAGGTTTAAAGTCGGGGAGATTGAGCAACATCATTATACAGTATTATTAGTGAATCTTTTCTGATGAATCAGTGGCCAGCATCCACACTGACTACTGTTTGTGTTGCGTATCTCATTTAACACTTTTTTTTAAACATACATCAGTGAACTTTGCCATCACTACCATTCATGATATGTTTATCATTACTACTGTTTATTTAGGAAATATTTTAAACTGTTTAAAATAATCTCATTTAAAAATACAGACTATATTATTGTGTCATTATCAAATTTAATGTGTTCTACATTAAATAAATTTTGACCTAAAGTCCAGTTTTTTTTATGATTGAATCTCAAATGTTCCATGTCGCTCATAAAAACAATAAGTCAAGACCTTCATACTGAACCTGAAAACGAAAAGCAGCACAAGATGAGTTCGCAAACAGCAGAAATAGCACTTTTCGGGCAAGTTTTGGAGAAGCAGAGGGGCTCAAAACAGCAGGTATCTACATGTGGAAGTAGAATCTGGCGGCATGAAGCCCGTGAACCCGTAAAAATCCATAAATTCGCCACAGGGTCCAAAGCGTATGAAAAAAGTTGCGGTTTATAGTCTGGAAATTATGATAATCAAAAACCTGTGAGCTCAGCACTGCCACCTACATTAAGGTAGAGGTACTGACTTGCTAACTCCCTGCTCTTTCATTGTGGTTTTATATCCCTAAATATTTTACAGATACACATGAAATGCATTACTTTTTTTCCCCTGGAGTGTCTACAAACATTAGTGCAAACACATCTAGTAGTGGAAAAATACGAGGTCATGCACAATTTCAGAACAAAAATTTTTCCATTTCAATTTAAAAAGTTATAGAAATCATTTGAATTATACAGACATTTCATTAATAGCACATGCCAGTATATAAATAACAATATGCAAGAGTCTCACCAAACATTAGGAGCTCTATCATTTTGCAAAAGGATGCTTTGGCACATGAGCTTGCCGTAGGGCAGAAACAGCAAACCTTCCTCTCTACCACATCAGCTCCATAATTTGGCACAACGTAGATCCAAGTCTTTTCACAAGATACACGCAATCATTTCAATTCTTGTCCTGAAGGCAGCTGGATTTGCTAAAGGTTTCTTTCTCATCTTAAAAAGCTTTGTCAGGTCTAAGGAGCTTGTCTGGAATCCAGGATTTATAGTGTGGAACTGTTCGGGGCACCCGACCAGAGGGGTCGAAAACTCACAGAATCAAAAAGGATAAAAACGGATAAATCCTGAGTCCCCAGACTTTTCATTCAAAAATTAAGAAAAACTTTACTTTTGACAGCTGAAACTTCAACCAAGTCCTTCATGAGAAGAACTGCATGTCCTATGACCTGGGTGACCAACAACTTTCACAGACAGAAGCAATCATTTTCCAACAAGTAGGACGCAATCAACAAATCTCTGAAATTGCTCTAAGCGAGTGTTCACTTCATTAAACTGGGAGATAATGCCACAAGTTACAGGGATCTTTTAGAAATAATGGCTTTTAAAAACAGCTGGATTAATGTGTATCTTTATGATGGATCCTCATTGAAGGTGGATAAACATGGTGATCAGGCTGGGACAGGATATTAGTGTTATGATGTGCTACACAGACTGTTGCATTAAGATGGATTCGATGTGAACTCACCCCCAGCTTGCGGCTGCGCATGCGCACGTAGCCCTGCTTGACAATGTCGTTGAAGTTGGAGGCCATCTTCGGAGGGGAGGAAACCTGCTGGCCGTAGCCGAGGAGACCATCCAGATGTTTCTTCCCTCCCTCAGACAGTATCTCTCGTTTCTCTCTTACCCTTCCAGATCTTTCCCAAGCCTCTGCGCCACTACTACTCTCAGTCCAGCTCAAGATTTTGAGTCCTCGTTTTTACCCCCTTTTAAATGAAATGTCCAGAACTCAGTTTCTCTGCCTTCATGGAGCTCCAGACGTTTCCTCTCTGTTTCTGGCCTTTGAGTTTCTTTTGTTCTTCCTGGTTGGAGATGTTTCGTTCTTCTTGTTTCACTTCTCTTGAACTCCGTTCGTTCATTCATTCATCTTGGCATGGTTCTTTTCTCCGCTCCCTTCTGGGCACCTCTAGACAAAGACATAGAGAAAGGTAGGAATGGATAAATATACATATATTATTCATTGAAGAGGGAGTACCACAACATTACCCTCCATTATTCATGCTGGTGGCACACGTTGCAAACTCAGGACTGGTTGACTGTTCTGTGTAATATGCAGTTTTTGGCCGTCTGGCTGTATTTGTCTTCCGTTGCTTGAGCCTGTATGAATGAATCCTAGTAAAAGAGCATCTGTTCACGACAGTGAGCTGAAACACTACAAAGAAAACCAGAAAATGTGGCATCTAGTAGGAGGAGCTGTATCGTGGGGAATAAAGAGATTTGAGGTCAGGTCTGCTGTCACAGCCCGAACATCCGTCCTGCCATATTTGTTTCCTGCTTCCATCTCGTTACATTTGCATTTCAAACACACTGATCTCTTCATCTTTTCCTCTCAGCAGTCATTACTTTCCACTGCTGCTGGGAGTATTAGGTTACAGGGAAAACACATGTGTAAACAGAAATCCGGTATCCTGGGGTGTTTCATTTGTCCCCTCGAAGCTGTACGAATCTTTCTTTTTTTTTCAATCATTAATGTGAGCTTCCATGTTTGGTGTTGTACAGCTGGGAAATACAAAAGGATCCGGTGACCTGCACCCTAACAGGTTATGACTGATCAAAGCAGATGGCATCTCATTGTCTGAAATCTTTCAACACAGGTATGCGGTGTTGAGACTGATCCTTTGAAGGCTTTTCTACTTTTCTGCATGGCCTGGTAGAATATGACTGATGTCTGAGTCACAAGTATAGACAAACACACTGGACCTGATCTACTGCTGGGTTGCACTGACGGTCATGAAAGAGCACACAGCATCTACCCATTTGCCTTTATGAATATGGATTATCATGCACTTCTACCTTACAGGATGAGTTTAACCAAGGGTTAACGTGCTATCTGTGAAAATTCTATAATGTTTTTATAAAATTTTTATGTTTGGGGACTTTATCACAAATTATAATCTATGTCGTACCCAACATTTAGAATTTTGACTTTTCTTGTTTTTCACTCAATTAAGCTTTATTTGCTCTTATTCTTCGATATGTTTTATAACTTCCTACACCAACACATTTGTAGCGTGTGGGAGCTCAGCGACACCATTTCCAGCAGAACATTGTCTTGTTAACAAGGTCTAAAGCACATAGAAAACCTAGGAGAATGCTCGTGTTTGATTGCAGTCTCCCATGGTGTTACTCTTTGTGAACAACCTGAAAAATGCACTTACACTGAAGTGCAATCTTTTATTGTGAACATGCAACTTAGCACGCTTTGTGCAGGATCTTCCATTTCCAAGGTTTCACATCTTTTTTTAGGAAAACTTTACAAACTAGAAAAGCACTCCGAGAGCACAGACCTCCGCCAAATGGCGTTTTCAATGTTAAAATTTCCCAAATTTAAAAAGGGATCTTTGATATTTTTTTTTACCCAGATGGTTATTCGGATCACTCTCAAAATGTAATGAAATCTAAGTTGGTTTAAGACACATCTTGTGAACCTTTTTTTTTTAGGATCCCGTCAGGACTTTTTGCGTAATCCTGCTTACAAGCCAGTCCAGTAGAGATTTTACAATCAGTGAAGCAGTTGAAAAGGAAAAATGGGACAAACTTCCGAGTGAAAATTGTGCACCTTTGATCATCAACTAAATCACCAGGATTTAGCTCATCAAAGAGATTGAAGCACCTACATACAAATGTTTGCATATATTCAGTTTAAGCATTGTGATTGCTTAGATATAGATCAGATCAAGTTCATTCAAACAAAGTTAGACATTTTAATGGAGTCACGGATTTCTCCCCCAATTGTACAATGACACAATAGAAGTGGGAAGATGACGCCCAGAAATACAACTCACAACAAATTCCTCAAAACATTTCACACCAAATTCAGGCTACAAGGTTTCAGCTGTAATTGTCTTGTCTGGATCCAACCCCCCTGATTATTGCCAATTATCTGCTTGATCCCTTCAGCTACCAGAGAAGTTGCCTCAGTGGCTCAGAGAGCTCTTTCTGAGTCCTTGATTGCATTTTCCTGGCAATGCAGAAATAATTGTGGTCTCCTCCTGGGAGGAGCTGAGGGTCGAGCTCAGAGAGCGACAGTGAGTGACAGGCATGAGGTGGACGGCAGGACTCAACCTGGTAAACAACTGAACAACAAAAACATGATGTCTGGGCTTTGTTTAACTGTCATGAAGACAAAGAAAAAAAAATCACTTCTTCCTGCTCTGATTCATCTACCTTATCAATATAGAGCTTTTACACTTGTTTTTTTTTTATGTTGAACTATTATATAATTGAAGGTCGAGTCATAACTCTTGTTGAAAAGTTATAGCTGAATGAGAAAGCACTGTGAGCTTTGGACACCATTTCCACAATGTTTCGAATGAAAATATATAGTTTTTGCATTTTCGTTTTAAGAAAAGTTTCACAATTACACAGCAATGAATTGAGAATGATGTGCATTTAAACAAAAATGGCAAAAATGCTGAAAAAGGTGTAGTTAGTATTGTCAGGCCACTAGTGGGTGCTGTTGGTAGGTTTTATAATGAGACCACACACACACATGCTGGTGTTTTCCATTTCCGCTTGAAAATGTTTTCCTGTAAATTATAAGCTATTTTTTTATTATGTTAGCCCTTTCATTTAATTGTTAAACAATCATTTATTTTCATGTTTCATGTAAATTATTTCACGTGTTTTCAACTTTATCTGGTTTTCAGTTTAAAGTTGCTGTTTGTGAAATGAACTAAAGTCGCCTTTTTGCATTAGGTGGCAGTATGGCGTCACTTTGATGCAAAGTTTGTGTACACTAAAACTCTTCAAATGTCTGTCAGTTCAATTTTAAGAGCTTGAGCCTATGTTGCATTTACTGTTCAAACTGCTATCTTTCTTAATAGCCTGAGGACAACTCAAGATGATAAGCTACCTTCTTAGCTTGTACTCATACTTACGGCACAGAACAGACCCATCAAATTAAAAACTACATTTTTGTAATCCTATAGTTATTTATCCTGTATTTATATATGTTTCCATGGCCTTAAATATTCTGTCTTTTCATGAGTGTCATTTACTGTTTGAACCGGACTAACCAGTTAGGAAGGTGCAAACACAAATATAGTTTGATTGATTGATTCATTCATTCATTCGGGGGACGACCATGTGGACGACCTACACTGCTGGTATAAACCAGGTGTGAAGCAGAGCAGAGAGACAACCCCGAGCACCAACACGTAATGAAAATGACATACAGTACAATAAATGTATACACACATTTATTACTCCTGTACATACACATGATGCACATGCTCAGAGTGGGTGTGTTTGAGAGAGAGCGAGAGAGAGAGAAAGAGAGAGAGAAAGAGAGAGCAGTGGGGCAAACATTTCCCATCGGGCTCAGTGGTAAATCTCCTTGACAACAGTGGAAGTGAGACATTAAACTTTAACAAGGAGATCATTAATACACACACGCGCGCACACACACGCATGGCGGCGCGCACTCTGCTGGAAGAAAAAAGAGACGGGAGAGGCTTATCATTACGACACTGTTGGTTTAGCTAAGTGGTTCGGACACAAAAGACTATTAAACATTAAAAAAAACACACAGAAAATCTAAATGGAAATATATGCCCACGTGTCATGAATGCAATGTTCAGGTATACTGGAGAGAAACTGTGCAAATGTCAACTTCCAAATAAAAGTGATTGGCCCAGGGGTTCTTACGCTGAGCCTATAATGCAGCATCTCAAATAAACATTGTAATTTGGCCAAGTTCAAGGTGTTCTATTCACAGAGTCATTATTAAACGCATTATTTGTAAACATTAGCATGCCTTCCATAAATACTTAAACAGCCTGCGAGGAAGAGTAGCAACGTCTGCACTCAGAGACGGGCACTTTTGTCCATAGACAATAAAATAAGTCATGAAATACTCGCGCCTTGGACCTTAAGTTCTTCCTCCGCCTGACACAAGATGCACAGAGCGACAAGTCTATTCACTAAGACAAACACACTGCGAACAACCTTGTATCTTTCTCTGGGAAAGCAGAGGAGTGAGAGGTGAGAGAGAAAGAAGAAATGCAGGAGGCTGACTGAAGCTTTTTACCTCATTGTGATGGTAGAACGAGTCCCACTGAAAATAAAGGCTTATACACCTG
>OMNM01033259.1:0-17591 GCA_900302745.1 Parablennius parvicornis
ATATATATATCTCCTTCACTCCCTACAGTATTGATTCAATAGTTACATATTCTAACCTTCAGTTGTATATATAGCTATTATGCATGCATACATACATACGTATATATGAAATATACATTCGTATTTGCATATGTATGTACAGCTTACTGTATTCATGCATACACTCTGTCTGTATATATTGAACAATTTAATATCTTTACTTACTTGCTGTGACTTAGAGACAATGGGAAAGATGCCTGAAGCCATCCATACACTAAATGTACTTCTTTTGAATCAATACATCAATCCCGAGCCTGAATTCTTCCACAGCTGAGTAATCAACATTGAGTTTGCTAAAGAGGAGTGAACTTTACAACTGACTGCATGAGAGAGATTACATGCACAACGGTTTCTTTGCTAATGCAAATAACAGTTTTTAGAGATTTGGGGGGGAACAGTTGGTGATAAGTTCAGTTATCTAGGAGCTGAATATCAGCGCTTAGATACAATGCAGCCATTAGGTGAGAGCGATGGTCTTTCAATTAAAGCATATTTTCTGAGATGTGTAGCTTTTCTTTTTCTTTTATTTTTTTTTTGAATGTGCAACAAACTGATGTTGTTGCTGAAAGAACAGGTTACATTGTTTGTATTGTAATCAGGGCTGTTTCCATGGTCCTCTGGAGGTTGTAGCTGGAACATGGGGTTGTGGGAATCTCTGCACATGGCCTGGAGTGGATAAATATACGTGCATGGAGTCACATTGAAGACACACGCACACACACATGCACACATAAAGACATCCCCACTCAGGGGTGCCTGTGAGAGGAGAGTTAAAGAACATGGCATGCTAATGGCTTGGAAAGGATATGAATAGAGGGGCGACTGGAAGGCAGCCATAGCTGAAATGACATACACACATTAGCTGTTTCATTATGCCCTTTCCTTCCTTTCTATTTTGCATGTTCACCCTTCACACATCTGTGTGTGATTAGATTCTCTTTGGGCTACTCATGGTAATCCCAGAAGAGCACAGTACTGGCTGGAATCTAGAACAAATATGGCACCTTTATTGTCCAAGGTTCACCTCCATCAATACTCATTTAACACATTTCTCTACAGGCCATGAGCTGTATATAATAGTCTTAGTTAATTTTTTTGCATAAAGTATCTGGGTAGATTGTTTTTCCTTTGAGGATGTGAGTGTATTCTTCTTTCTTGGAATCTCCATGTCAATCTTAATATGTTGAAATCTGAAGAAGGAAAAAAAAAATCCTCTGTGATCAAGTTATTTTTGTTTTTGAAATTGCACTCAAAACAACTTCTCTCTGTCTTGCCTACAGGACCTGTCCTGCATTGATGACCTCTCTACGAACTCTCTGTTCTCCTCTCCGGCTGACTCACTGTCGGAGTATGCTGACGCCCAGTCCTTCATCACCACAGATAACCTGGACACGGTGCCCACTCTTTGGGATGTCAACACTAGTACCACCACCACCACACCAGCACAGAGCCAGTTACAGGTCAGTGGAAGCCGCTTGCGCGCCTGACCATATCAATAACAACTATTGCCAACGTTGCATTTTTGTACCCTTGTTTGAATAGAGCTGTAGGTCCATAGTTTGGGTTAAACATCCGACAGGGGGAAAAAAAGACCTCTGAAAACAGCAATATCTCACCTGGCACTGATGACAACGCTTAAGGGGCGACAGTCCTTTGGTGCCGTGTGTTAACTAAGGAAGTTTCCTTCTTGTAAACCTGTGAAATGTCCATGACTCCCAAAGGTGAATTAGGTTGGTCTGTTTCTATATCTGGGAAGAATTTATTAATTGTCGTGGTCGGATATTTTTTCACATGTTTTACTATTTGCAATGACAGATGATCTATTCTGGCAATAAGCTGAAAACAATTGTCACAAAAGTAGTAAGACTTTATTTGTATTTGGATTAACTTCTTAATCTTGTATGTATTTTTTTAGTCGATGAATGGTTGGTCATCCTTAAGCATTGATCCTCAGTCTGTGCCGCCAGTGCTGCTTTCGATAAGATCACAACACATTCATTTCTCCTGCTTTCTAAAAGTCTTTTATGTTTCCCTTTTCATCCTGCGCCCATTTTATCCATTACGTTTCTCAAACAGGCAGGTTTATCTGATTTTATGTTGTTGATGTTTTTACTGGGTTTTCACAGACAACAAATGAGGCTTTGTGGAGTTCTGAAATATAGTCACCCTGCACCCACAAGCTCAAAAAAAAAAAAGAGAAAAAAAATGAGTCTTACAGAGAACACTCTGGTCTTTTTTTTTTTGTATGTTTCTTCCTTCATTTGCATTTGTCATCATGCTTATTTGAGTTTGTGTTTCTTCATGTTATGTTTTGTTGACAGCAGAATGGCACCAGCAGGTTTCAAGGCTTGGCCAGTTTGGATGATATAACTGCTATTATCAGCACCCCACCTTTAGGAGGATTCCAGGTAGCGACACTAACCTTTCCAATCTCAAGCTGAAACTAAACCAAGCTCTTTAACTATGTGCACCTATTCGTCTGCAAGTCTCAGTAAGACATAGATTATGATTTATGTCTACTATGGCACTGCTAATGAATTTTGGGTTTGCAATATAGAATAATGCTGAGATTGCCACTAATCTGGAGGTTGCCTTTAAGAGCAGCGAATAAGCCAGTCGATATCTGACATTGCGGAGCTTTTGTCCTCTTAGACAACTCTGTTATCGCATATGATGAAACCATTGCTGCACCGGGCAATCTGCATATGTACGTTCTTCAGAGAATGCATTATACCGCACACATTCACTGTGTTTTAAACATTTCCTCTGTGACAATAGAAGAAGTAGTGTAGCTGCTACTTATCGGTCAAAAAGAGACCTTCTGCATCTTTGTTTTCTCAGATGTAATCGAGCTGACATTGCCTGAATGTGCTAAAGACCGTTTCATGCTTCACATATTTCAAAGCTCTCATTCATTCTGCATTAACTGGTTGGTTAAGGTTTCCCTGTAACGTATTCTTACTAACTGGGTCATCTGCCTCTAATCTTTGGCTTCAACCACTTTATCATCAACCTCAATTGAAGCAACTTTTATTACTTTATTTTAGGTACATTGTTCAATCATTGTTGTGTTTTCAGGCTCAGAGAACCCAATCACCCCCAGAGGAGGAAGAGGAGGCTGAGGAAGAGGAGACAGAGGAACTGGGACATGTAGACACATATGCCGAGTACAGACCTTCCAAATGTAGGTCACCAGACTGAATGTCAACACGCGTTTATTGGCTATTTCATCCACAATTATTATAAATATGACATGACATCTAGTTAACAGCGTTTTTTTTCTTCTCCCTCTGTTTTTCAGCCACTATAGGAATTTCTCATCCTGATATAGTGGTGGAAACGAACACGCTATCCAGCGTTCCTCCTCCTGACATCACATACACTCTTTCCATCCCCGAGCCAACCATTAACAGTGGACTTCTGTCCGCTCTGCAGCTAGAGGCTATCATCTACGCCTGCCAGGTACGTACACCCCAATGCACAAAACGTAAAAGACTCACAAATTTTCAGAGTGCGACAGATTAGTGCCGCAATTCTGTCTTGTCATTTCACCCACGCGTGTGTTCTCTGTGCACCCTCAGCAACATGAAGTAATCCTTCAAAACAACCAGAGGGCAGGCTTCCTGATCGGAGACGGAGCAGGCGTCGGAAAAGGGCGCACTGTGGCAGGAATCATCCTGGAGAACTACCTTAAGGGGAGAAAGAAATCTCTATGGTGAGAGAGATTTACTGCTCACAGTCACGCCATAAAAACAAAGGCTGAAGTGTGAATACTCACTGTAATAAACTGCCATGTTTATATAATTGCAAAATAATTGATTTTCATGATTATGATTTGTCTCCAGTTGGGTGCCAGGCTACACTTAGCGTGCAGAAACTGGTTTGTGCAAGAACTGAGTTAGTGACTGATAATTCCTGTTTGCGCCCTCAGGTTCAGCATATCCAATGACCTGAAATTTGATGCAGAGAGAGATCTCAAAGACATAGATGCTCCCACTATTCCTGTGCATGCCTTAAACAAGGTGAGTCGCAGTGGAAACCAGTGTGACAGTTTGATCAAATAACACTGTGTGTGCGCTCAGCTCCTGTTGTGAAACGATCAGAGCAGCAGATGAAACTGAACAAACTTGTCTTTTTGAATTGTTTTGTGACAGATAAAGTACGGAGACACAGCTACCTCAGAAGGAGTCCTGTTTGCAACTTACTCTGCGCTGATCGGAGAGAGCCAGGCAGGAGGGCAGCACCGGACCAGAATTAAACAGATCCTGGATTGGTGCAAGCCAGATTTTGACGGAGTTGTATCCTTTCATTTCGTGTCACATGTACTACAAAGAGGCTTAAGAGATGTCATGATGTCCGAGAGATGTTTGATTTCTGCCTATTTACTTATTTCTAAAGCAGCACAGTGTTACGGTTAGTAGTTTGACCCCACAGTGAAAATATCCCCTGTTAGAGCCTGGGCTTGTCACTCTTTCTGTGTTGATCTGTGGAGAATTTTTGCATGTTCTCCCTGTGCAGTGCATGGGTTGGTTTGTTTGTTTTTTTTAACCCAGTTTCCTCCCATAATCCGAAAATATGCTTGGGGTTTCTTGGTGATTCTAAATAGCCTAAAGGTGTGAATATGAATGAATGTGAATATGTTCCCCTGTGATGAACTGGCAAACTGTACAAGGTGTACTTTGCAGACTCCACAAACCAAAGTCTTTAACTTGGATAAAGTGGGGTTTGAAATGGATAGATGGAATCTTGTGTTGAATAAAAGCATTTCAAAGTTGAGGGTTGTCATCCAGAATAGATTAACATTTTCAGTAAACAATCACTCTGATCATTTGTTACACATCCTTGTCAGTTTGAGCTGACATTTGAAGGCAGCAGCACACAGAGGAAACTTTGCATGCATTTTCATTGAATGCAGAGTTGCGTCCCGATTTCCTGAACTATTTTTTAACAAAGACTAACAGAAAACTAAGTGAATAATTCATTGCCGTACAATTAAAATGGTTTAAAAATGATTTTGTTTTTACCGGGTCTTTAATGTGATGATTCAAGTTTTTTTTTTTTCTTTTAAGAATGCTCACTCCAACCATTTAGTCTATACATTATGTTACCACATGCTTCTGTTCTTTTCCCTTGACCATTCACCACTATAGATTATTTTTGATGAATGCCACAAAGCCAAGAATGCCACATCTACAAAGATGGGCAAGGCAGTGCTTGACCTGCAAAACAAGCTGCCACGGGCGAGGGTGGTGTACGCCAGTGCCACAGGTAGACTGACACATGAACACAGTCACGACCTCAGATCTTACACTCAGCGTGTTCTTAGATTATAATATCCTTTGTTTTACAGGTGCCTCTGAGCCAAAGAACATGATCTATATGAGCCGCCTGGGTATCTGGGGTGAGGGAACACCTTTCAGGGCCTTCGATGACTTCCTGCACGCCATTGAGAAAAGGTTTGTCTACATTTTTGTGTTTTGTTTTCAGAGCCTTTTTGCGATGCGGATGTGTATCTTCAGGTCACCGAGCTTGCTTTGAAATTCTCGACAATCAGCTTGCCGTTATGGGTGGTTGATTTACGATTAAATTATGTTGAATGATAAATGTGCTATTTGTATGCAGAGGTGTCGGGGCCATGGAGATTGTTGCCATGGACATGAAAGTGAGCGGGATGTACATCGCCAGGCAGCTCAGCTTCTCAGGGGTGTCTTTCCGCATCGAAGAGATTGGACTGGACAGTGACTTCAAACTGGTCTATAACAAAGCTGCCAAACTGGTAATTACGCACAATTTCTACACTAATTGTGTACTTGTCTTTTTTTCTTTTTTTTTTTGCGATTTTATAAGAAAAACAAACATTTTGATACATGGCTATTAACAAATTGCATCTGGAATGTGTTTTCAGTGGGCGGAGGCATTGCAAGTGTTCATGCGTGCAGCAGATGAGTTGGGTCTGGTCAGCAGGAAGTCTCTGTGGGGGCAGTTCTGGTCGTCTCACCAGCGCTTCTTCAAATATCTCTGTATCGCTGCCAAGGTCCGCTGCCTGGTGGAGCTGGCCCAAAAAGAGCTGCAGGCTGGAAAGGTCAGCACGACACCGACTCACAAACTGTGTCTAATCGAGAAATTATTCGACAAAGAAACTGGAATGCTAATATATGAGGCATTATTGGAGAGTCGGGGGAATAACTAGTAAATGAACTGTAGTTTTCTCAGTTTTTTTTTTTTTTTTTTTTTTAAGTTGCACAAGAATAGCAGTTGTACATAAATAGAGTTGTGTTTTGTTCAAAGTCTAGCATTAGTGATTATTTTACAAGGGACTGTGTTTGTTTTGTGTCAGGGATTTTCAGAAAAAAGTACTATATCACTTTGCAATATCTGCCATTCTGCGTTGTTCATGTGGTTTTTGTGTTTGTTTACGTCATAGTGCATCGTTATCGGGCTGCAGTCTACTGGAGAATCTCGCACCAGAGAAGTGTTGGATGAGAATGACGGGCATCTGGACAGATTTGTCTCTGCAGCAGAGTAAGTGAAAAGAACTCTTTGATTTGTTATATCAGTCTCTTCATGATAATAGATGCAGTTGAAAGTATTATTACAAAGACAGATTATTGCTGCAGGAGTTTCTCAATATGGTCAAAATCATACAGTGACGTTATCCATCAAATTGGATATTAAAGAAGCATAAACAAGATTAGCAAAATGCAATAGAGTGGTTTCCAGTTTGCTGGTAATTAAATTACACCTACTTTTGTGACGTCTTCAAATGACAAGATTATTTGTCTTTTTTGTGCAGCACGTGTCTTAGCCTCCTATTCTGTGCATTGTTATAAATTTATAGATGATGTGGTGCAATCTCTCTTGACATTCATCTTGAATCCAAACTTTGTGTTTTTAGCAATTATCATCGGTTTATTTGACCAGTGAATCTTCCATCGTCCTTAAACACAGCCCTCACAGATTTGTCTGAAAGTCTGAGCTTAATAGATCACTCTAAACTCATGTTGAACTTGCCTGTCAACAGCTGAAAGAAATATTGAGGCCACATCAGGAATGTACAAAGTGTCATAACCATGTCTACTGCACCCAGATATGATTGGTTTTCTGCCAGAATCAGTCTTTCTTTCTCATTTTTCTGCTCTTCTTTTGCTCTAGGGGAGTTTTCCAGTCTCTTGTAACGAAGCATTTCCCTTCAGAAAAACAGCGGCGAGAAAAGGCACCAGGAAATAAGAGAAAACGTAAGAGAACAAGATGCATTTGTCACGCCATCAAAGCTCTGAAGCACTTTTTCACTTATTGTTTTTCATGGAAATTGCATGTAGCCAGCTGACATTTCTGGCATTTTTGCTGCAGTCTGACCGGCCTCTAAAAGTACTGTTTATCTTTATTCAAACCGTGCTCTACTAAGTGTAAAATTCAACTCGTATTTTTTGGTTGTCGTTGTTTTTCACATTATTTTATCACTTGCATATAGGGAAGCCGAGAGGTCGTCAGATCAAGATACCCAAGCACACAGTGGACAGCAGCGGTGCGATCACTATCACCGATGACAGTAGTAGTGACTCGGATGGCATGGACACCGACTCCAACTCCTCACCGGACTCCCTGCTGGACAATGACGACGTCATCTTCGTGAACCACACTAGCTGTCAGACAGGTGGGTCGGGCTTTGTTCTGCTTTGGTTCATGTTTGTGAGCATGTGAAGTGTGAGAGAGCTGCTCAGAGGAGATATGTCAGCCTGGTCTGGTCTTTGTCCGTCATACAGAAGCATGTCTAGACAGTTGGAATGACTTTGAACTTTGCTGATACTTCAGCCTTGCGTGTTGTTACTCAACAAACTTTGATGCATGAAAATAAAGTTGTTGTTTTTTGTCTTTGTTATTTCCACAGCCCGAATAGAAGAGATGAAACAGGGCCTCCTCAATAAAATATCAGTACTGGGAAAAGAACTACCTCTTAATACCTTGGATGAGCTCATCGATAAGTTCGGAGGACCAGATAAAGTCTCTGAGGTACGGGTTTCGGGCCCTCGGCTTGTTGTTCTTTCTCTGGCTTTATTTGTCCTTTTTTTAAAAATGTTGTTGTTTTTGTTTGCAGATGACTGGTCGCAAAGGTCGCGTGGTGCGACGTCCTGATGGCAGCGTGCGTTATGAGTCTCGGGCTGAGCAAGGTCTGACAATCGATCACATCAACATCAAGGAGAAAGACCGCTTCATGAGCGGAGAGAAGGTCAGAAATCTGAATTGTTACTGTCCTTCTCTTAAAACATTGTTTAGCCTCACACTCTGTGTTAAGAAATAAAATAAAATCTCCACCAATAATCCAAACTCTGTTTCTTACCAGTTGGTGGCCATTATCTCCGAGGCTGCCAGTTCTGGGATTTCCCTGCAGGCCGACAAGCGAGTGAAAAACCAGAGGCGGAGGGTCCACATGACCCTGGAGCTGCCTTGGAGTGCAGACAGAGCTATTCAGCAGTTTGGTGAGTCAGAAAATGTCACCTCACAATCAGCTTTTTGAATGTGAAAGCTAATGAAGGCTTGAAAATCAAATTACAACAAAGCATCGACCTTTGCTAAAGAGAAGGCAACTTTTCACAATAAACCGGGGAATTCTTTGGATTTTAAACGTTGGCTGATAAATTACGTTTATAATAGTTGCTCGTGTTCATAGGAAGCTGCATGTGACTCAGTGTTGTTTTATTAATGAAAAGTGTTTTTACTGCTGCAGAAATGGTTAACAAGCCCCATATTTTGATATTTAATTTATTGCCTGATACAATTTCAGCTATGGAGTGGTTAACCTGTGTTTTTTTCTTTTACACTTAATGTTAATGAGGAATGATTAAAAAAAAAAAAAAAAAGAAATAGGATAAATTAGATCACGGTCATTACTTTTGAATTAAGCCTTTACATATCAAGAGTGCAGAAGATGCTATAAAATGGATACATGTGAGCAATGCCTGTGTGGATTTATATTTTAATTCCATGTAATGTCGTAAAATTTAATTCTTTGATCAAATAGCTATTTGAAATACTTTGGTGATTAAAATTTGTGGTTTCTTTTGTGGTGTGTCTTTTTATGCAGTTGTTTGTGTTACGAATAGCCAGAATTAACATTCCATTTTGAGTGGTAAAATAGTTTGTCTCTTCCTCTTCTTGTCAGTTTGTGTGTCAGAAACACACATCAGTGTTTAATCGCATTAAAATGCACATGATCGAGATCAGACCGCTATTCCCTCATAACAGACTTTCCACAAAGGATTTTCTGTGTAAGATTGAGTGTGAAGTTGTTTTTGTTGGTGACGGCCTGATCAAGCTGGATGACCTCAAAAAATTTTCTTTATCACATGCATGTACAGCCAGAGTGAAATGTGGTTGCAGCTGTTCCAACAACTGTGCAAGTACAATAAATTAAAAAAAAACAAACTGATGTTATATAGTAACTAACATATATACTTTACTGACACTTTTATACAGGGAGGGAAAGATATAAACAAATGTAAAATATACTAAAATGAAACATATATTCACATAAACTTCATGGCATATTTACAGAATTATTGTACTTTTCATTTCCTGATTATGCAGTGTTTTCTCTCTGGCTCCAGTTTCCTTCAAACTCAAATCAATAACTTGTTTGTATCATATTTATTTTAAGTTTGGCTGTCTGTGAAGTGAGTAATAACAGCTACCGCACAGAAAACAATATAGATTTGATCAAAATCTGCTCTCCAACTTGGCATCTCAGCAAATTAGTGTTTTCGCTGGTCAGGCATCTTTTTTTTCGCTTTGAATCATCTGACTAATTCCTCAACTAAAAGGTGGCGTCACATTAATGTGAAGTTAGTGTAATGAGTGTAGTACATTGTTTGATCTCTCTGAATGTTTCAACTGTACAGATTGTCTCACTACAATGTCTTCCTCGTCGTTTCAGGTCGAACCCATCGGTCCAATCAGGTCACAGCCCCGGAGTACATCTTCCTGATCTCAGAGCTTGCTGGAGAGAGACGATTTGCCTCAATTGTGGCTAAGAGACTAGAGAGTCTGGTAAACATGATCACTTCTACATACAACTGTCTTGTCAGTGAAGAACTTGTTTTGTGTGGCTTGTTTATTTTTGGTTTTTGTTGCCTTTTGTTCCTTCACCCTCCTCTCACCCTCCGTCCTTCCTGTTCCCCGGGAGATTCCCTCCTTTCCAGGCACTCCGTAGACTCTCTTTTTACCGTTAGTTCCCTGGAAGTTGCATCAAATTTTCTCCACAAACCTCAATTCTGGGCCTCCCCCCCCATCCCCAGCTCAAAAGTGGAAAACTGAATAAGCAGAAAACGAGAAAGTGCTTGTGGGGGTAATTTATAACAGTGCTGTTATTTTCCATCATTATCGATGCATTTCTGCACCGGCAGTCATTTATTTCCATAGTGACACAGCATGACAGTTCTTTTGGGAAGCGGGTGAGGAGGTGGAGGTGCAGGGGGGGGTTGGCAGTTCCAGGAAGTCATTTTTTTTTTGCATTTGCCAGCTGCATGTGGTAAATCTAGATCAAGAATAGGTCATATCTTGTCTGCCTGGCTGCTTGAACCTGATACAACATGAGCGCGCACAAACACAGTCCCTCCAAAATAAGCGGCTCACTAATTTTGCAAGCAGCTGACTGCAGATTAGCAGTGAAGTCACATTTGGCTGAGACCTTCCATTGTTTTTGGTATCTCAAAGCATTTTTCCGTGTGGGCAGAGTCAGTGACCGGCCACAAGGCTGCTCCCCTATAGGCATTTCTTTAAATCCCCCTCATAATCATTTTTCACTCCGGTTTTTGATTTGAAATTCTCTTTTGTCATTTATGAATTGTTGCTTAGAGAGCGAAACAGTGCTTGCAGGTTGTTGAAGAAAAGAGGCTTCTTTTCACACCTGAACCACAGACCGTTTCCTCTGACATACTGGAGGCAAAAATCAGGCTGCATCTTCACACATGCATGTATGCATGTGTGTTTTGTTCAACTGTGCTGAAATTCTACGCCCAAACACAAGTACATATTGCATAATTGCTACTATATCAGACGTCTTAAACAGTTCTTGGAAATCGATGCACGTTCGACAGAGTGCTATGTAAATACACCCGTTGTACAGAAGTCAGAGTAGGTTGCATAAAAGTCTGTGTATGTTTCTGTGGGCGTGATTTGTGAGGTTTTTGGGGTTTGAACTCCCTCGATGTGGCTCCCGGCTTTTGGCCTATATTAGCCAGATGTCACACAAGATTTCTGCACACAGGATGTCAGCAGCCTTTCTGAGGGATGGTCTGGGAAGAGGCAGGTAAAATACCAGTGGAATCACTGACTCAGGGGTCCTGAAATGTACGGCAATCTCTTATGTTCCTTAAGTACCACTGTAAGCAGGGGAAGCCATGTTGGTAACTAGGCTATGAAAGTTTCAGACCAGATAAAAGAGCACAATTATGTCAGATTGTATTACCGTGTCTGCTGCTGTGAAGATACATTACCCACTGTACTAATAATGATACATTTGTCTTTCCTCTGCGTAGGGAGCTTTAACCCACGGAGACAGAAGAGCCACTGAATCCAGAGACCTGAGCAAGTACAACTTTGAGAACAAGGTAGGAAGATGAAAACAGCTCTTTAAATCAAAATTTCCACCTCTACCTGTTACAATACACATTTTTTAAATAAATATACACTTTTACACAACGTTACCATTGTTGCTCTAGCTGAATAAGGCTTTTCAAATAAATGTCTGTACCAATCGCACATGCTCTTTTATTTCCACAGTATGGCACCAAGGCTCTTGATAAAATCACCAAAGCTATTCTTGGTCACATAGAGAACAAGGTGCCCCCTCCTAAAAGCTACCCCGGGGGTGAGGCCATGTTCTTCAGAGGTATGTGAGGTTTGACATACTATCAGCTTTTGCACACTGAAAACATCTTCAACCAGAAGTACATTTTTTTGCCAGACTAACAGAATATTATTTTCCTCTTTCATTCCAGATATGAAGATGGGAATGATGGACGTCGGCATCTTTTGTCGAGAGTCTCGCTTCGGGATCAGTACCGAGAAAGGTAAGCGCCACAAGCTAGCTCGACTCTGTACTGTCAGACGAATTTCTGCACGTCAAGCTGTAACTCAGCCATGTTCAGTGATTCATGTTCAGCATTCATCCCTCAGCTGCTTCACGTGCTCTGTGTTGTGTTTCGGCCTCAGACTGCAGCATCACCAAGTTCCTGAATCGCATCCTTGGCCTGGAGGTCCACAAGCAGAATCATCTCTTCCAATACTTCACTGACAACTTTGACTACCTAATCGAGAAAGATAAGAAGGAGGGAAAATATGACATGGGAATCCTCGGTAAAGACTTCAGTCATAATTCAGAAATACAAGCATGGTTTAATGTTTAAATAGAAAGCTAAATTAAAATTTTCTTCTTCCAACAAAAGTAAAAAAAAAATAGACACTCCGTTGTTTATATGCACCCAATAGCAGGCGTTATTAGTCATGTCTGATGTATACAATTTGATTGAAAGTGACCTTGATTATAAAAATGAAGGTGATAATCCCGTGTCGTCTTCTGTTTGTCGTGTCTATGTCAGATCTCGCACCAGGTAACGATGAGATTTATGAGGAGAAGCAGGAAACGTTCCTAACAGTTGGAAATCCTCAGGATGGGCAGGTTGTTCTTTATAAGGTAGGCACCACTCACTTGCACTGTGTATCACTATTTACTGTAACACACTTTATATATCACATTACATTTCATGACAGTATTGGTATTATTTACCCTGAATCTTCATGCCATTGGCTTTCAGGGTCTCTTCACATTTTTTGTGATCATAGTGTCAGTAAAATGTGATTTACAGGCATGTTTTAGTAGATTTTTTTTTTTTTTTTAATTGATGGGAGAAGTATTCTGTGTGGCAAGTGCAGTTAGAAGATGAGTGTGTTTCTCCATACTGTTACAACATCCTGTGTGTTGTGAAGAATTATGTTGATTGTATAAAATAGACTCAGAAAACTAAAAGCTCACTTTAATGAAGAATCCTAAATGTGGGGAACAGGCCAGGGAAAAATCAGTGAGAAGATGGACATAACAGGACTAAACATCTGGAGTAAATCAATAAACAAGAAAAGAACAGATTGAAGTTTCTATACACACTCTGACAGTCAGTGGGGAGTGACCCACAAGTGACACTCAAGAACATCAATGCAATCTTATAACATCATACCTTTATTCTAAAACTAAAAATGCATCACATTGTTTTACTGGACAAAAATTTGAGAGCAATCAGATGGAGATTAGAATAGAAAATAAAATAAAAGGTATTTATCATTCTTGTTTTAAAGAAATGAAACATTGTTTAGCAGCTTGTCCGTGCAAAATGAGAGATTGTATCTACAACAAAGTTCTGCTTGTTTTCTGTTTGGTGTTAAATCAAGGAGGACTTTTATTTCCTCAATTAAAAACTGTGTCCAATCGCAGCTAAGCCCTCTTGATAGATGACTTAATAGATAACAGTGCCTATCAGTTCATTACAATTCTTTCGAAGAGACATTCTGTTTTGGCATAGATATGTACATAACCTGAACTCCCGTAAGGTTTTCCAAGCAGCAACATCTGCTCCATACGGGCTGTGATTGATCTGACTTTTCGAGCTGTAAGACTATGATCATACACGCTTGGCCCTGGGGCCGTGTAGCCTATGTAGATGCCAGTGGGAGGTGTGAGCAGGATAATTACTGGTATTTTCTGTTTTTAGCTGTAGTTTGCATGCTAACAGGCACTCAACATTTCATTGCTGACAGACTCCGTATGTTGTTGCACTGGAAAACCAGTCCAGCCAGTATAGAGAGCATATGAGGAGCATGACTGAATAAAGACTCTTTAGATTTTTGCTGTATGCCTGACGTGGCTTGAGTTTCTATAAAGCAGCCATGCAAGTTAATGTGAACCATTGGGATGCTCTGCTTTGTTTCTTTTACTTACATCTACGATCTCCTTACCTGCTTGCCCCTGCAGATCAGTGTGGACAGAGGAATGCCTTGGGATGAGGCCTATAACAGATCACTGAAGCTCAGCGGTCCTGATGAGGGATTCTACTTGTCCCAAAAGGTGAATCCATGTTAGAAAGAGCCGGATCATCTCAGACTGAACCATCAGAGTCCTTCTGTGTGAAGATGATGTTAATTATCTGTGAGATTGCACTGAAAAAAACACTGCGCTGTTTGTGGCGTCTCCACAGCTGCGAGGTAACCACCCCTGCGTGCTGCTCGCTGAACAAGGACGGGGGAAGAACTTCATCGTCTACAAGCCCAACATTGGCAAGCAAACGCACCCGGAGAGCCTCGATAACCTGCACCAGCGATACCGGAAGGTAACGTCTCTACCAAGTGTTGATGAATTGTGGCATCAAATGTCTGACTCATATCGCCGTCTTTTCCTGTTTTGTTTTTCCAAACCGGCAGTAAACAAATATTTTTAAAATCTTGACTGTGGGGGAGGGTTTGACAAAGACAAAGACAGACATTATGTAGAATGACATGTTCCTCCATCATTGTTGATTGAAGAACCTTATTGTGGAGTTTGCTGCCCCTTTGTGGATATTTAGGTGTGCTGAAGGTTGAAGTAACACCAGAGTTGAATCATGTCACAGACTCTGTGATTCACATTATAAATTTACCAGATTGCTATTAAAGGTGTAGCTCCAGTGCTTTTGTTTGTAATTTCGTTGTTCATTTAAAACATAAACAATGGGCTGATTACTAATGATGCTTTCAAGTTGCATCTATACTTGATAATGCCTGGGCTGTACTTGGACTTTCACCACTTTGGCTTCATCACGAATGACTTTTTGTCACAAGTTAGAAAACATTCATTTAGTTTGTTTCCAAGTATAACATTTTTGTGTGTGAAAACATTTTCCAGGTGACTCCTGAGGAAGCCAGAGACAGCTGGGAGATGCAGTTCACCTTCTCCTTCAAGAAGTGCAGCCACGCCAACTGGTAATCGCAGCGTCTTTAATGTTTTTCCCCCAATTTATTATGGATCACCTGAGAATTAGCTTGTCACCAGATAAACCGTTTATAATTCCAAGACTTTCTTTAAGAAAATAAAAAAAAAACATTGACTGTGTACATACATGATTGACTGGTTGTCTTCCGTTTCCGTCCGTAGGAATGGGAAGTGTAAAAAAATCGAGGAGGGTCAGGAGTGTCTGGCAGGCATGCGTCTCCGTCAGTATCACATGCTGTGCGGTGCCTTGCTGCGGGTGTGGAAGCGTGTCTCCGACGTCGTGTCCGACATCACCAACACCAGCATCCTGCAAATCGTGCGCCTTAAAACCAAGCAGCATAACAAGCAAGTCGGTCAGTACATCAGACCTCAACGCATCCCAATGAACCTCCAGCACATAATTAGATTTTTGCATTTAATTTTATGGATCAGCGTGTTGTTTTGACAGTAATAAGATTGATCATATTAACTCACATTTTTCTCACACATCTCTGAGTTTCTGCGCGATTGCTATCGATATGAAGGAAGGAAAACAAGCTACCTGTTTCCTTATAATCTGGACTTAATAGCCATTGTACCATGAGCCCGCATTTGTGCATTTGTCATTAATAATTGTTCATAGTACTTGTAAGGGGTGTATCACAATAATACAGGTCATTTTTAACACCCCCACCAAATAAAAAAATGTTATTACAAATTTTAAAGAACTCAATGTGGCTTAAATCACAATATTGAGAGACTCTCCTGTACTGAGATCTGTAGGCTATTTCCACTCTCACAAATACACAGTCACTGTTTCCATTTTAAAACACAGAGCACATTTTAGGGTCTCTTCACCCATCCTGCTCCTAAAGACACATTTTTTGTTCATTTCGCTATGAAAATTCATATTATTGCTATTAAGCGTCTGCTCTTATGATACATTTGGCAATATTGTGCACTTAAATTGAATGATGTCTTAGCTACAAAAATAAAGAACAATACAAAAATTCTTAAATATTTTAGTGTACTGTATGTTCATTAAATTAGAATATGTTGGAAGTTTCATTGTTTTTATGAAATTATGGGTTGAATTGAGTTTTCTATTGTGTTCTAGTTGTGAGAAATACAATGAAGGATCCCTCTAATGCATCTTTCAGTGAAAACCTGACATGGTTTTGTAACATCACGTGTTTTGACTGTGTTAATTTGGTTGAAGGATTATCCTCACATGGCGTCACTGTACTCCCGTCTCTCTCAGGTATCAAGATCCCAGAGAACTGCGTGGCCCGTGTGCGCGAGGAGCTGCTGCTGATGGACGAGGAAGTGAAGAGAAGGCGTAAGGAGAAGGAGCAGCAGGCAGTGGAGCAGCGGCTGGCCGAGGAGCGCATGCGTAAAATGGAGCAGGAGAACAAACACCTCCTGGCAAATCTGTTCAGCCAGAAGCCGATACTGAATCAGTCCCTGGCTCAGAGTCACCTCCTCAAACAGAAATTGAACCAGAACTCTCTGCCCAGGACTCAGCCCGGCAGCCTCTCTCAGCTGCAGAGGCTGCAAGGCCAAAGCCCCTCCTCCGCATTACAGCACCCCCGACACAACGTAGCCCTGCTGTCCCTACATAGAAACCCCAACCAAGCCCAACAAAGGACCCATAACAGCTGGCCCAACAGCTCCACCTCGCCGTCCGTCACCGCCCAGGGTCCTCTGACCAACTCGGCCAGCCTTAACTTCTCTCAGTTTTATCCCCAGTCCTTCCTCTCGCCGTTTCAGCAGCCCAAGACGCCGGCGCTACACCAGCCCACGCCGTCTCCCAGCATGTCTTCCAAGGATCCCCTGGATGAGATCCTGGACCTGACCGTCAGCTCGCCGTCGCCGTCCCCCGACAGCACTGAGACCGGTCTGAGTCTGGACAATTTGACGAGCAACTCTGCAGCGTTCACAGACGAATTCAACCTGGAGTCTCTGATTTCTCAGAGTGCGACGAATGCTCAACGCGTTGCGCAAATCCAGCAGCCACTTTTGCTCCCGCAGCAGCAGCAGCAGCATTTACAGGCCTCGCAACAGCAGCAGCAGCAGCAGCAGCAGCAGCCGAGCCACAGCCTGCTGGCCAACAACCACCACCATGATTTATTAGATTTATTTGACGTGCCCCAGTCACCCCAGGTGCAGACACAGAAAGCCAGCCCCTCATCCTCTACCTCCTCAGGCTCTTCCTCCACATCCTCCGCCTCGTCTCTGTCAAACAACATGGTTTCTATTTTCTCCAGCCCGTCCTCGTCCTCTTTGTTCCCCAGCCCTTCTTCCTGCTTCCCCTCCTCTTTCCTCCTGCCCCAGTCAGACTCGGTTTCATTATCTAACGGCCACTGCAGTTCGGGCGCTCTCGATGTCCGCGAGGCTCTGAACAGCATGCTGCAGGCTGGGCCGGACCGCAAGTCCGTCATTCAGTACCGGCAACAAGACTAAGAGCTCCAGCAGAGACGGATCATCTGGACTCACTTCATCTTTTGAGTATTTCTATTGTCCTTTTTAAAAAGCAGATTGCGTCTTGTTTTGCTGCTGT
>OMNM01033260.1:0-14238 GCA_900302745.1 Parablennius parvicornis
CACACACACACACACACACACACACACACACACACACACACACAAACAAACACACACACACACACACACACACACAGTTTTCCCATGTTTGTGTGCATGATATGCATGGGTGCAAAAGGAGAGCAGTTGCAGTTGGAGTATGTAGAGAAGTTACTGGATAATTGTGTGTACTTGATATGCAGTATGGATGCTACAGTAATGCAGTGGTTGGCACTGTTGATAATTCACTACATGAATTTTCAAATCCATTGGTTTTGCTAATTATGTTTACTGGTTATGTTCTCCTTGCTTTTCCCAAAAGTCAAATATATTTATTTTGGTTTATTGATTCTATTAGTTCTAGACCAGATTCACTGTGAGGCCAGGCTAGAGCTTGCTGGTTTGACTCAAAATGAAGAACAAAAGATAACGAAGACTTCAAGAAGTTCAACATTTTATGGTAGACATTAAAACAACTCAGATAGTCTATACTATTTATACTGTTTAGCCTTGTGCTGCACTGCCAAATGGTTCAGGGAGTTGTTCCCAGCCTTTCTTTCCTTGAAGCTTCCCTCTGAATTGCCTCTCTAGTCTACGTATAATGTGTCAGAACATTACGGTTATAGAGGCATCCATTCCAACTGTGATACAAACACAAGAGCCTTCACAAAAAGGAAAAGAGCAGTCTTCCAACTCTGCAATTCTAGAAAGTCTATAGGGCGTCTTTTGACACCTTTGACATAAGCAAATGCAATTTAACAAAGCAAAGCAAACAAAGCCCCTGGCTCTCATTTTGATCTCTGGCACACCTCTAGGACTGTGACAATATAGAAAAAAAGGTTCTCACTCTACAGATGGAACATTTTTACATTGTCCATTTTGCTATTACATATGTGCTTAAAATCCATAAGCATAAAGTCAACATCTGTCCCACCCACTGTGCAATCCCATCGGTTGCATGTTTACCTGTCGGCTTACTGCACAGTAAAACTAAAAACTCCCTCCAGCCTAAGGCCTCTGGGAGATGCTGAGGTTCTGCATTTCTCCTGCATACACAGAGCCTCGAGGGCAAAATCTGACAGAAGGCAAGAATATGGAGAGTTAAAGAAAAACCGGGAACTCACAAGATGGATGATGGTCTCAGCAACAGTATGCAAGAGTTTGCAGCAAAATGCATCTATAAGGAGGGTAATGGATAAAAGTTTTTGTGTTTTTTGTGGTATGATTCTACTTGCTACATTGTTTGTTGAAGATTCAGAACATTAAGTAATTGTGAGAAATGATCAAGAAAACTGCCTGAATGACTACTCATTTAGAACTACTATGATGGCAGCCATATGGAGATATTTAAATGTTTGTGTCAGACTTGTACCAAAACATGCTAATTACTTCTGCCTTACTGGTTTATATATTTCAGTACACTAACTGCAAGAGACTGAAATGGAAGCGCTCCAGCTCGTAGAATCATCATTCCTGTACCAAATGCTATTGAAGATACGGGCTGGAAGCTTCAATGCTCTTCAGAGTAGTTCATCCACTGATGTCACACTCGATTCTCATTAGCCTGTGGATACTTTTCCTCGCTACAAGCAGAGTTGTGAGAACATGAGTGGAGCTGCATAGTTTATTTACTGGAAAAATAACACATGCGTTGAATTACCGCAATTATCACAATGGGTGAAGTCATTCCAAATCAACCAACAGTAAGCATAAAATCAAGCACTCTGTGTTGAAGCTAGCACAAACAATGACTGGAGGAAAGAAAATATTGAGTCTAAACCAACTTCTTCATATTTGTTTGTCCTTTTCTGGTGCAGTTTGAGAGATTTATTAGTAGACCCATATTAAATTCATCATTACTCCCATCCATCTATTCAATTCACAGTCTCTCTTTTTTCCTCAAAATAAACAGCTATCTCTGCCAGCCATGAGAAAATTCTTGAATCAAATTGGCAGTGCAACAGGCAGTTAGCCCCTCTTGGCATCGAATGTGTGCCATCTGCTTTCATTGTTAAAGGCTCAAGGCCTGCAAAATGTACTCCAGGCAACAGTGGAGTGTTTCTGTATTATGCATTCATACTCCCCTTCTCTTTATATTTAATCATAAATACATACAGTAGGATGTATTCAGGAGGAGGTCAAGATCTCAGTCCAGTGTGTCACTGAACAACTGGACTTAGATAAATGTACATAATGAAAGAGTTATTTCAATGAAAATCATGATGTATATTCATTTCTGATAAGTACTCATTGTCTTAGCTGGTTGTTTTATGACAACATGTTTTTGCAACACATTTATTCCCATTCCTCTGCACCTTTTGTCCTGTGTGCCCACCAATTGCCATGTTTTTGTTTCTCCTAAAGTCATACACCTGTCTCTATTCAAAGCACAGTGAAAAGGTTCAAATACCAACTGTTTGCATGTTCTCCCTGTGTGTGGCCGGGTTTTCTCCGATCACTCCGGGCTCTCTGTTTTCTTTCCACAGTCCAAAAATATGTAGGTGGGGTTAATTGGTGACCCTAAATTATCCCTGGGTGTGAATGAGTGTGTTTGTGGTTGTCTGTCTTTATATGTTTGTTCTGTGATGGACTGGAGATCTGTCCTGGGTCTGCATTATGCCCTGTACAAGATGGATGGATGGATGGATGGATGGATGGATGGATGGATACTGATGTGGGATTTGTTATTGTACATTTGTATTATTGTATTATTTTCTTGTTAAATATTAATAATGTTTTGTTTTAGATTTTTCTTTAATATCTTTAATTTCCCCTTGTGGGGTAAATAAAGTCTTGTCGCATCCTGTCTCGTCCCGTCTCCTCTCGTCTCATCTTACCTTATCCACCAGTCTGATATAAATTATATTTGTTGGAACAAATACTGGGGAAAAGGCAAGTCACACCTTTAACATGTCACTCATACATACACTACATCACATATACTGTGTTAACTTGATCCAGTCCCAAACCTCAAATTATGATGACAAATAAAAGGGTGTTGTTTTTTTTTTAGAAAATACACAATTTTTTTTCAAAATGATGTTTTCTGAGTCACTAAAAGCCAACAAAATTACAGTTGTTTTTTTTTTTGGCTGTCGGCAAAACTACTCTACTTATATGCGTCGATAGAAGTTTTTTTTGTTTGTTTTTTTTTTTATTTTGTTTTTCTCCAAGCCATTAAATTGATGTTAAACATTCTTCTGCCTCAATGTTAACAGATAAAGCAATACAACCTTGATAGCTTTGCTCTACAGTTCTTGATGTTGCACAATAATAGATTCTAGCCATAACTGCCTGTAATCCATTTTTCTCCTCAGTGTCTGATCGCGAGGTCATCACATTTACTGGCCCATGCTGAATATAATCATTGAAGTCTTGTTACCATTTAACCCAGCAGTTGGCACACTCACACTGTTACTTCAGTCCACAGAAAGATGAATTACTGAGAGCAGAGACTTCAATAAAGCAAAATGGAGCGACGAGCAAAATGGCTTAGTTAGAAAAAAAAAAACCCTCCCGGGTGAACAATGTCAGTCACTGATTCCCTGCAGAGAGCCGCCGGACTTTCTCACTGGGCACATTAAAAGAAACAGGCCTAATTGCAAGACATATAGAGTACATCTTGTCTCATAAAAAGGAGAAAATAATGACCATCTATCATGTTGCACACATACTTCACATTTTCATTCAGAGTTTTTCATACCCAGTCAGCTGAGGACATTCACATGAATAACCCTGACTTGACAAAGTCATTCATAATTCAAGTATTGAGACCCAGAAATGTTATTGCGCGTGCTTCCAATAAACCTCATCTAACATATCTCTGTACTCTTCTGTTTCTCATCTATTTCTGTCACGAACCAAACATGTAACACCAACATCCCTCACTTGGCTCTCAGATTCCAGGCTTCCTGACAAAATCTATAGAAAGCCTCATAACAAACACACTTCTCAAACATCCACCAATACTCTGTTGGTACTGTGACCCAGCTGACTTCCTGCATCTTTTTTCTTTGCGTCCTCTGGCCACAAATACTGTTTATCCCTCCGGCAGTCCAGCTGCTCAGTGACTGGTGTTGGTGGTGAGAATAGAAAACTCCTCTACACTCTCCAAACATATTTTTGGTTAGAGCACAAGTCAAAAAACTGTACTGTATGATTATTCTGTTGAATCAACATTTGTGCAGCATTGCTCCACTTCAAACACATTATGGTACACATGTGGTGAACATATTGGAACACATTTTGCAACAGATTAACACGAGTGTTGCCAATGTCTCACTGTGTGCACCATCAGGGATGTGAAACCATAACAGAGGCAGCAAATTAAAACACATCACAGATGCTGACCATAAAACTTTAATGCTAGGGCACAAGTGCAGTCTCTGATTTAGCTTTGAGTACCACAGAGGCGTTAAAAGAGGGGAGCTGATGAAAAAGATTAAGTTTATACTTAAAGCAGGATTGTGCACAGTGTGGGAAGCTGTGTTCCAGTAATCACCATGTTTTCAAATGTGTTAATGGAATTTTTTTTTTAACCTTCCCTACAGATTGTGTTTTACCAGTGTGTAAACATAATTCAGTGGAGCTTGAGATGGAGCAGATACACCGAATCTAAGAGTAGTATCTTAACTCCTTTATCCCCTATCAAATTCGCAGAAATAATAGGCTTAAAGCTGGTGAAATGTAAACCACATGCATCTCTAATGAGGTAAACACAAGTAACTGCAGATCTGAAGCAAAAAAACTAAACAAAAACAAACCTTCCTTCTTAATACCTGAGTTTAATGGGCAAATTATTTTCATGAGACAGTGCCAGACCTGTGGGTAGATGATAGAAATTGAAGCATTTTGTTGTGCAGCTGATGCAGTAAAACTTAGACTGAGTGTTAGGAATAAACATTCTAATATTTGTCATGAAATGTCATAATGATGGAGCACGTAGAAACAGTAAATCAAGATGACATGACAGAGTGACATAAAAAAATTGCAACCGTCTAAAATGATCAGAAAACCATACTTTAATGACAAAAAATTAACAAAAATGTTTTACTTTTCCTAAGAAATATTTGTTCATTAATATTTGATTGCAAGAACACATCTCAAATAATTGGTACAGGTGCCACAAAGCCTGTAAAAGTATGAAGCAGACCTACTAATAAAAAGAAGGGAAATAATTCAAGTATAGCATCTTGTAACCAATTAGGTTAATTGGCAGCAGGTCAGTAGAATGACTTGTGTTCAAATGAGCAATTTTGAAGGTCTTAGTCCATCAAAAGGATTGAATTCATTAAAGTAAATTGTGAACCAATTTGGGAAAAACATGTCTTGGATAAGCATGCAGATTTTAGCACAAAGTTCAGTTCAAAAATCAGCATCTCTGATAGTCAATGTTGTAAGTTCTTTAATAAGAAGCAGTGTCCTTCAAAACAGAAGTCATAACTGTTTTATTGAAGGAGACACAGAACTCAGCATAACACTGATTCCTGAAAGAAACAGATTCATGAACTCATGATTACATGACAGCTCTCAGGAAAGTACCTGTTATCAGTTTCATAATATTGGCATTACAACAATACTTTATAAAGTACATAAAGTGAAGAAACTTCCTCCTTCTGACCTGTACATGTTTACTTTTCACCTCTTGTCTGAGTGTGTTTTCTACAGTCATGAAAATATACTGTTTTCAGGAAACATTGAGCATGTAATTAAATTCTGTCTAAGGTCTTTAGTAATTGGTAATAAGGTCTTTAAATAAGTACTAAACCAGTCAAACCATTGTGGGGGCCTGCTTTCCTCACAGAATGTGTATTACTTCTTTTCTGCTCCACACAGGAAAGATACCATTACTGGTTTTATTATTAATATAGCAACTGGAGAAAAAATAATTCATCATTTCTTTTCCAGATTTGAATAGAATGCTATTACTCTCTTGTTATATTATATATTATATTATACGAATAATTATATACGTTTCTGTCAAAATTTCATTACAGAGATTTTTAAGTTATCCGATCATAAACTCTGTAACCCTGTCACAATTTTTGTTGTGACATACGGAGGGATATCATTTTCTTATATACCTGAATGTTACCGTCGGAGGCCTACATTGAACATACTGAAATTAAGGGGCTTTTTTTTTTTTTAGGAAATTTCCAGTATCATTTAAATGTGTTGAATCACTTCTCAAAGTATATAAAGTTTTTAAAACACCTACTCCACCCACATGTCTCTTTTAGACACATTCTGCTTCACAGTAGTATGACTCAGTAAAACAAGTGTTGAACTGACCTGCCTGCAAATCAGGCTTTTCACCATAAACAAATATTTGGCCTCAATGAGAAAAGGACGCAACAACAACTAGTCGTCACATATCCGAGACAAGTAGAGATTTTTGTGACAAAGAGAGAGAATATAATACTGAGGTTCAAAGAGTACTAAAATATCCAACTGAAGTAAAAGTACAATTACTTTTGATGAAATATTTCTTAAGTACAAGCAAAATCACCACCCTAAAAATCTACTCAAGCATGATTAAAAGATAGCTCATATAAAAAGTACTCAGCGAAAGTGACCACGTTGATTGACAGCAGGAGAATGGTCTCTCATGAGTAGCACAATAAAGTCAATGTGATATAAACCATCCTCGACCTCTGGGCAAACAGCTCACACTGCATAATATTGCTGTTGCCCTTGCTTTTGAAGCAAAGTGTGTTTTTCAGTTTTTTTTTTAGTTAAACTTTAGTAGAAGTCGACGAGGTTTCGCTTTGCGCTGAATCCGTACCGCCGATGTCTGACTAAGTCTACATCTTCATTGTGATATTATCAGCAGTTTGTTCTCCTACCCATCATTCACTGCAGGGTTTCCATGGCACAATATTTTTAATTCAATTATTTAATTTTTTAAATTTTTACTCAATAACCGATATAACTGAAAATCTAGTGGCGTACAATACTTTTAATAAAAACATACTTAAAAGTAAAATGACAGAATTTGAAAACAACTTTAAAAAGTGCAAGCACACAAAAACCTATTCAATTACAGTAACATTAATAAATGTAATTTGTTACTTTCCACCTCTAATTATACATCATTAAATTTGCCCACGTCCCAAATGTTCTTATATGTGTTGTTTTTGTTCTTTATGTTTTTGGAACTGAGGTTGTATGATTGAGTCGCAATGACTCTCACTGTTGCATGTTGCACTGTCACCACCCTGATCTTTAAGTAAAGTCTAATGCAACCCTATGTCTCTTGATGAGCTAATCCTGTTGTTTCAGTTTAAATCTGGGCTGTATGCAGTTCATGATTCACGACTGTCACTTTCAACCCTGCAGGTGAAATACCGTTGACCTTTTACAATTATCAAACTCAAATAGCAACTACAGGAGGTGCTGTCTTCAGGTATGATTTTAGAAGCATTGGCAAGCTTCTCAGCATTGGTCCTCTGAGGATGTTTGTGTGGTATTAACTGGGGGCAAAAAGCCGAGAAACACATTCCACTGAGACCTTATGTTTACGACAGCAGGAGACCCCCTGCCGTGTGTGATGCTCTAATGTGCATCAGTAGCTAAATGTTAACAAACCATCATCAGACTATAGACCCCATGTCTGTATCCAGGACCTGTGGACCTCAACCCTCTCCATCCAAGCCGGAGTTGGAGTTGGGGCACCGTGGAGTTTTCGACTTTGGGAATCACAGAAACTGGAAGAAACTGTCAATAGAGTGTATTGCCTACCCATCTCACTAATATTAGAATACCTTTAATGTGACGTTGGTAAATTCACTGTACCATTTTTGCTCAAAGAATCCAAAATGAAAATGGATAGACAACTTAATTGCATTTTAAAATTATTCACTATGATTTATTGTATACGAAGGTGAGTTGGTCTGAGCTGTTGTTTAAAGTTCATAGCCCTGATCACTCGGTGTCCTCAATTCATATTAATGTAGTTATTCAATGTTTTTTAAATGGGATACTCAGTGGTGAACTCAGGTTTCTTTTTCTGGCTGTATTGTTTGTTAAGTTAAGTGTCTTTTTCAACAGTGTCACTTTGTGTGTGTTTCTATATTTGGTATCTCTGTGGTGATTTTGCTGTTTTTGTGGTTTCTTTTTGAGATCATTCTAGTATTGGGTAATTTCATGCATTCAATTTTTTTTAAGTCTCAGGAGTTGTTTAAATTACTTAAAAAAGAAATAATTGCAACGTATAACTGCAACTAACCAAATGTGTACATCAACCTGTTCCCTGTCGGTAAACTCAGCAATCCATCCACACGCATGTAAATATTCAGCTGTGGGGATGCGGACTGATCTTTGTAAAATAGAAGCAGAACAATCACACCTGCAGGTTTTCAAGGTGAAAGCTGAGCTGACACGCTAGCACAGCGGGGGGAGGGCAGGAAAATATACCCACAACCACTGGAAGAAACAACTGTGATCCTTCAAAAACACAGTGGGCATCACGGGATGTAGAACTGAGAGACAAGAAAAATGGAGATCAGATATGTTGCAATAGTGAGTGGAAGGCGTGATGTGAATTAAGCCTCCTAAGCTAGCCTGCTGCTCAATGCCCCCCACACAGTGTCTGCATTACAAGCAGCTGGTAGGTGGTGAGATGTGGTTGACGTCTGCTTGTGGGCAGATTGTCTGTAAGTTGTTGGAAATAAGAAGCTTTCCATTGACTGGGAGGATGAACTGCCTTCATATCGTCCAATCTCACGTGAACAACTGCTGTAAGAAAATATACAAAATATATTTTTCCTTCTGACTTACAGTAGCAACTCTCTCATTTAGACAGTTCCTATAGTTATGGGAAGCAGGGGAAATACTCAGCTGAATAGCAAAATTATTAATAAATGATTACAACAACTCTCCAGCACAGAGCCCGCCTGCGCACGTGCACAGCAGAGTATGCTAATAACATCCTGCCTGACAATAGACAATAGACGGTTGGATGAAAAAAATTACATGGCTGCAGCAGTACGTCACTTGAGTAGCTGTTTTGGATGAGGTCCATTTAGTATTTCATTAACAGATTAGTGTATTTTTGGCCACATAGACGGTGCATTTGCTGAAAACAGAAACTCTGAATGCCCTTCTTACACTGGAAAAAACATTTTTTGGCATTTTCAGCCATCCTTAATCCAAGACCCACAATAGAGTGATTCATCAAACTGTGAAGAGTGCCTGTTTTCATTTCAGGTTTGTGTTTAAAACTGATAACCGTGGCATATTGAGAACCCAGATTTCTGTATGTGGAATGAAATAACAATAGAATAATCTGCCACCCAATCCTCTTGACTCAGATACGACATTGTTTGATAAGGCAGCAAAGATTTGCAGTGCTGGAGGTGGTCAACATTGTGTTGTAAATTGCTGTATAGGCATCTGCTTTAGATTCACACATGCTTTAGAAAGCTGGGATTATTGATGTACTTGAGGCAAAACAAAAGTTGTGGGGGAGTCAGGAAGAAATGCTACTGGACTGTTTAGCCGTTACTGTTAAAAAACCAAAAAAACAACAACAACTTTAACAATGCAAGAATGAGTGAGAAAAATGCTTTTCACGGCAGCAAAACTGGGAGTTTCCCACCAAGAGAGTGGAAGGTTTCATAGCGCTCCCAGAAGCAAGTCTGATGTCGTTCAACATGGCAACACCTTTGGTGAAAGTTTAGTATATTGAGTTGCTTGTATTCAGATAATTTAGTTTTGTTTTGGTTGTACTCATTGGCATAAATTACCACACTCCTACACTGACAAGGGCCTATCATTTAGTAATTAACAGCTGTCTAGCATCTTCACATAAAGGTAGTGAGAGAATAAATTGCACCCAAGCTTAATATCATAGCATCTGTTTCATTGTGTCTTTTCTGAGCTCTGACAGCAGCAGTAGAGCAGCACAGTGGAAGGTGGCCATGTTGCTGGTTTGTTGCTGTCACGTGAATGATGTAAAATGTTTAATGTAACTACATGTACATACTGATTTGCTAATTTGACACACTGCATGACTGCATCGGACAGAAGCACAAAAAAATCATTTTAGTGCATTAGCCTTTATGAATATGAGATATCCAATATTTGTGTCGTATTTGATGGTCTGTTGTGCAAACTGCCTCAGCATTGAGAAGACGTTGTGCTGTTATTGGGGTGAGAAACCTTTCCTTAGCTGGTTGTCCCGTGGCTTTTATGATATACAGTATTTATAACATATTTTTCTGTGTTGTACCCTTTTGTCGATCTTCTACTATTGTTTTTGCTTATATTGTATTGTTTCCTTTTTGTTTTCTTTTGTTTTGGTCACATTTATTTACTATAATCCCCGGTTATGTTTGATAACTTTCACCACCAAGACGTCCATTTGAATGGTATGACATTAAACATAACAGCAGTAAAAGTCCTATTTGAAAATCCCCGCTTGTCCATGCTGTCAGTCATTGCATTATTCCTGATAAATCCACTGCAAACAGTGCACAAATTGAAAGTGTAATGTAGTTGTTTGAACATGTACTTTAGTTCTTTATGCAAGATTCTAGTAAATCAAGCCCTGGATGTTGAAGTGCTTTAGAGCAATTCATAGACCCTGACTTTCTCCTTATTGTGTCCACGAGATGCAGCAAATCAGCTGTCGTATTCATTGTGTGAATGGATGAATATCACTAAGTGTAATGTGCACTGAAAATGGTAAAATGCAGGAGACTGTCACTTTATCATAAGCGTCATGTTATGATCATGTAAATTGTAATCCAAGCTATGGACCTTTCTTAAATCAACAACTTCATCCTAACCATGTTGTGTTGGTATAACAATGTCATCAACAAACAACACGGTGATAGAAAAACAAGGCATCTTTAACTGATGTCCAAATGCATTTATATCAAAATGTTTTTAAAGCTGAATGAGGCCGGTGATATGCTTCAGACAGAACAGAAACGGCACCTTTAAATCAACCATCACTTGATCCTGGCAAGCTGCTTTCTTTTACTCACTGTCTTCACCCTAAGCTAAACTAATCACTTCCAACCAGACAGAACACTGGAATCAATCCTCTCCTCTAACTTTGGCAAGAACACATATCAACATAAATGCCAGTCGTCATACTGAATCTGACAGTTGGCCACACTACACTAGTTCCTTCAGAGCTGCCAACATTTGACTACAACTTGGAATAAGTTTTTTTTTTTTTTCTGGGGATTGGAAAGATGGCACATATGTGTATATATGCCTGCACATACATACACACACTAATATTCTCCTATGTATATAGTTCCAGCTATATTATAGTCTGATGAGTAGAAGCTGTTAGTTTGTTATTTATGGAAATTGAAAAAGAAGTTATTGAAGGAAATGAGAAAAAAAATGTTTTTAATAATTTTAATAATTATTATTATTTTATAGCAGCTGTAGGAAATAAACAGGGTCTGAAGATAATTTTCAGGAAAAGCTTCAGACTGGCAGAAACTATCGCCTTTGCCTCAGTATCCTAATTATGCTCCAAACATTGTCTTTGTTTTTTTTAATGGATCAGGAAGTTCAGCATTTAGCAAATGCCTGCAGCTCAGAGTGAGAAAAGGCATATAAGGTGAAAAAGTCTCACTCTTATGTGGTGAGAGCTGGCATCTCTTATCACTTTCTGTTTGTGGTGAAAATGTTATAATGTAATTTTCAGTTCTGTTTGTAGTCTTAAGCTTGTTATTTGGGTTTCCCTTTTATAGTGTGTGAGCTTTTTCTTCAACTTTAGGTCCACATAGACCTACATGTTCGATTTTATGAACATGAATCATTTTGAGTCTCAAGTAGAAACAGGGATCCACCAAGTTTTTGTTGTTGTACTAATATGATTGATTCCATTTACCATGATCTTTACCACTATCTCCATTCAGATTAAGTTAATATTTATTTTGAGATCTCACAGGTAACAGTGCTCCTCTGCTTGAAATTTAAATCCTATATGCATATCTGCCGAGAAAGCAGTAGTCTGTGTATGGGCATAGCAAGTACTTACATGAAGAGCATAAAGCATAAAGAGGCCTTGGATTGTGACTGCGGGAAAAAAGACCCAGCCTTCAGCTGTCTCCCTCTATGCAAAGCAGTCTTATGAATCCAAAAAGATAAATACTTGAGGAGCAGCTTTAGTCAGCAGAGTTAGAAGGACACTCGGCACGTCTGATTGCTGTTTCATTACTCCGAGCCACATTGACACCTTTTCAATATGCTCACCGACCCAGGCGCTTTCTTCACTTTCAGCTCATCAATACAAATTCGTTTCCACATGGCAAACATCAAGAATCATCATGCTGGGGAATAACAATATGTCTGCTGATGGATGAAAAAGTGAAGCTCAGAAAGAAGCAGTGAACTTTGTGTTCCCAAGTTAGGAAAAGGGAAAATAAGGGTTTAATCTTAATAATAAACAACTGTGAACATTTTTAATAATTAAAGCTTGGTCGGGACCTCGGGCGCTGGGCCGTCTGGGTCGGCCCAATCGTGGCCTTAGGTCAATTAAATATTGATAAAATATAGATTTTGAAGGTTTTAACAAAAAGGACTTTTATTTTGAAAAATGTGGGGGGGTCATTTATTTCAAAGCCAACTAATCTAATCTAGCAAATTGCCTAATATACAATTTTAAGGTTTCAGGTGTAATTTTTAAGAAACACACTTTTATTTTGAAAATATTTGGGGCTTTTATTATGAAATCCAGATCACCCCTTGCGTAGCTAAACAATTATGAATATTATAAATATCACGATATTCACATTTGCATGAGGGCCTTTTTCTGGTGAAAATCTTATTTTGATAGCCAAATTGCAGACGTCCTGTTGGATTTAGGTCAGGGGTATTGGCGCATGATTTTTAGGTCTCTATGAGATGAACATATGAGTTTTGGTTTGATCTCCCTATGATAATCCTACGGGCCGTGGTGGTCGTTTTAGTGTTTCTAGGTGGCGCTAGAGATCACATTTGGCAAACATACCAAAAACAATAGGGTCTTGGCCCTCCAGGTCAGGCCTCCTGTGGTGGCCTTACCTTACAGCCAAGGTCCCTAATAAAAATACCAAAAAGAAGTCAGGAGGCCTTACCTTATGGCTGAGGTCCCTAAAAAATCTTACTTTTTCAATCTTTGTAAATTTGATGATATCCACCAGCTCATCATCTTATAAGTATTTGCTGTGTTGTGCGTGGGTGGGCCTCTCATTTGGAAATAATAATTTATTCAGGACAAATCCTCCCAAACACACTGGACCAACGAGGGACGTGACAACACTTGGCAGTGACCTCTGCTGTATCGGCGAAGCGTCTCTAATCAGGGGCCTTAAAGCATCTCCAGAGCATCAATTTTCAGTGATTATTTTCTCCGTTCACAAGAGGCTCTCGTTCAGCCCGTACAGTGAAGTGGTTCTTAGAACTACTTTGCATGAGTGTCTTCCCAAGCCCACAAAGAGAACAAATGGACAGGGTGACAGTGGTGGTAATGATGATGAGGATGAGGATGAAGATAAGAACAAATATATGCTTCGACAACAGTTTCAGGTTCTATGAAATTGATTGCACGGTCCCAGAAAACTTGCTGAGATCAGCAAGGTGAATAGTGCAGGGAGGTGTTGGGTGGGTGGGCAGGTGGGTGGGCTTTGCCTCTGGCGGTAGGCAGACCTGTGGAGCGGAGGCAGTGAGTGTAGAGCTAATGGTTTGTCAGCAGGGTGAGAGGTTGCTGTGAGGGCTCTTCATTGCACTTGTGTTGGTTTAATGACTCCACAGCGTGATTACTCAGATTAGTCCACACAGTTACATAAACTACATAAACCTCCTCTGCTGTCTACATGCTAAATGGGGCCATCAAGTTGATGTGAAGTCTAAGCTGGTAACATGCAGCTGGTAAAAATAGTTTTGTTTTCCAACACAATGGATCAGAGATTTTTAAAGAATTGGAGAACGATTCCCCACACACGACTTGAATTATATTGTCCCTCCAACTCTGTTGAAGGCTGCTGGGATAGAGAGGTATTGGAAATATTTGATGTGCCATTTATGTATACAATATATTCTGCGTAACTGTGGTTACACAATCCGCCATGAGAAATATGAATCAATTTAAATATGGCCCATATTGGCACACGTCACTGTATGTGCTGACAGGGGAGATCACGATCATGATGCAGGGTAAAAAACCCCTGTTAGGATGTTGGTGGCTGCTTGATTGACCTTTGACCAGTGCTGGAGTCATTTTGAAGATAAATCAGTTATAAGTTATATCAA
>OMNM01033263.1:0-15964 GCA_900302745.1 Parablennius parvicornis
TTTTAACTCAGATATTTTTTTCCTTTGGTGGCCCTAAAAAATCTCGACATCAATTTAAAAAAAATTTTCCCTGTGGAAAAAAAAATCTCGACTTTGATTTAAAAAAAATTTTTCCCTGTGGAAAAAAAAATCTCGACTTTGATTTTCCAGTTTTTGCTGAAGCATATGAGGTGTTTTTTTTTTTTCAACCTCCAAATTTTTTTTTCTTCAGTGGCCCTAATCCTCTTAAGTATAATATAGATGTTTTGCTGATAAATTGAAATTATAGGAAAATATACTTTTCTGAGGTGTTCTAATATTTTCAGTTGCACGTTTGTGTCCTTTCCCTGCCTGATGATGACGCCCTCAAATGAACACGAAGCCATTAAAAACATGCAGGACCAGGGTCGGACAGTACTGCAGCATGATAACACAACTTTAATCAAGATACTATAGAAATCTAAACTTCAGATTTGAGATCCAGTAACAATATTAAAAGAAGATAGGTCTTATTAGCTGTTAAGAAATAAATGGCAGAAACTCTCCGGAGTCGTCTGGAGGCTTGCCTCAGCCCAAAGTGACTGATTTTCTGCACATAAATGCACACAGGATCCTTGTACACTAAAGATATGGCAGTTGTTGAATTGAGTAGTGTTCTGCTTTGAAGTCCACCCTGTTTTAGTAACTTCTTGGATATTTATATATATATATATTTTTTAAATATAATTTATATGTAAACATTGCAAACTGTTTGACATCCGCAGCAGCCACAGAGCAGGAAATGTTGAATTGTAAACATCTTATATCAGACGACTGCTTTTGCTTTGCTGTATGTTTGGAATATGTGTGTGTCGGATCGTGACGGAAGAAAAAAGGATTTGTACTCCCTGGGAAACCTCTTCTCTTGCTTGATTAAGGCTAAACCGAGTACACTCACACTAACAAGCTTCTGATTGACACTGATATTGCTTCTGAGAATGAAACAAAACCTCCTTTTTTATTGATTGATCTGACAGACTGGCAGGTCACAGTTGGGAAAAATTGGAGGCAAGAAGAAGACAACCAACCAGTCCTGGCATTTTATAGACGAGGTGATCAGATCATGTGATTCAATGTCTCGAATCGTAGGCACGCACACACGCACACATGCGCACACACACGCACACACGCGCACACACACACACACGCGCGCACACTAACTATCCAAATGCATCCACTGACAGTCTGTTAGTCCTGTGATCCATGCCAGAAGAGTTAAACTTGCTACATGTTTGTTTTGTTGATTATTTCTTGGAATGTGTCACAGCCAGCCTGACATTCATTGTGCATTTTGTAGCAGTTGCATACACGATTTGATCTGAAACGAGCAGGCGAACAAGGCATACTTTATATATAAACTCAAGGACGAAGACAAGAAGGATGTTTAGTCATGAGAACAGACAGTATTACAACATACTGCTGTGTAGTACTAGAAGACAGCCAGTAGGGGGGGAACTGTATTGGCATGCAGCACTTTCCTGTTCAATACAATCTCATGAGAAGACTTTTTTCAATCTGTTCCTAGTTGTGGTTAATAAAATGTTCAGTTCACGTCTAATGAAAACATAGAATTTCATAATTCATCAAAAACATCTCCTTTGCAATGTAAAATATGATTACTATGGCGATAAACACATGAAACACACCCAAATATCCACTGAATTATGTGAAATTTGACAATTATGTCTAGTCTATTATTTTAAACTCTTAGTTAACACCTTTTATATATATTTCATCTGAACATATATGTTTCAAAGTACTATTTGCTGTACACAAACACAATTAAAAAAAAAAGTGCAGTAGAAAATACTATTTTCTGTGTTTGTGTGCGATTATAATCTGTTAGAATAACATTCTCCATATAATATGTTCTTAATAATGGCTTATGTCCACATAAGAAAAGAACAATGTCAATGTAGTTGAAATAAAAAATAGAATTAATTATTTGAAAAAGGTAGATCATGTGCTTATTATTTTGCTTTAAGAGTTATTTGATGATAAGAAGCAGCAGTGCAGAGTGTCTCTCTCTGTCCACTTGCCATTCTCTTATATACAGCCCACCTCCCTTCCATGTCCTACTTTCCTGCTTTATGTCATGTCAGTCATACATGTCACCATGACAATGTCTCGTCATCACTCCCTCCGGCCCTGTTTGTCCACTTGAGTGGTTGATGCAGCATATTCATAAACACCCACAGGGCATGTTGGTGGAGACGTGGAGGAACCGCTCCGAGGCTCCACTGTGGTTCAGACTCTCACATGTATGTCTCACGTGGTGTCATCAACTTCTTCTCCCAACCTTTCACTCCTCTTACGTTGGCGGACTGTGGGATCACGGTAACAGAGAGGTCGGGGGTGCAAGTCTCAGTTTCAGAGGAGGTCCTTGGCAGGCTCTGAGACTCTGGTCTCAGCGTGGTTCTTCAGGAGGTCGATTATGTCTTGGTGGGAGGATCCTTCAGCTACTGCTCGAGCTGTCTGACCGTTCTGTGCAAAACAGGAGAAATAATACACCCGTCAGCCAGAACTTTACAACCACATTTACTCCTGTCTGAATGGGACTGTTAAATATGAATCCTTGTCCACCGTTTCATCTTAACTTTCCTTCCTGAGTAGTGACCACTCAGAACAGAAAAGTCCCACCGCAGCTGCACTTTTGGAAGGTGCCCTGACCCAGTGTGTCTAGCCATCAAAAGTCCGACAAATTCCCAACCTTTCTCATCAACACATCATTTGAGGAAACAATTTGTTTACTTGCACCGATTGACTGGTATGTAACAACCAATAACAATAACAATGGACAATAATGTAATAACTGTGGGAAATGTAATAATGTTGATCTTGTGGAATGTATATAAAGCAAAAATACAATAACTTGCTAATAATCTAAAAAACAAACAGTAAAGTTTTTACTTTACATCCATAATTGAGAGAGTGCATCAGAGTACGTATCCTCAACAAATCAATAGATCTCATTCACTTCATTTATTTTCAATAAAGCAAACTTTCATTTGGAAAGAATTTAAAAAGATATATTCCTCCTTTAGGTACTTATTAGATTATTGACTAAATGTTATAAGGATTATGGAGCAAATACACTCGTGCACTATTAGCAAGTTATTGCATTCTTCCGTTTAGTAGATGGAAAATGGCTAAAAATGATGATATTATTGGTATGCATTATGTTTTTGGCCATTATTATATTATTGATTGTCACAAGGATTCATAATAAAGATATCAGTGGCAATACCTTTACCTGTTGTAATGTTATTTGTGGCTAATGGCTTATTTGTGAATATCATTATTACAGGCTGAATAAGATGCAGTGACTATTCTGATCCTGAGAGTGGCAGTGTTGTGCTGCTTAAAAACTGATCCACTGACGGTTAAATATTACTACACATGAAATAAACACATGAGATTTTCATTTATCCATATATTGGAACAAACTGGGGTCACAGGGGGTGAAGCTTGTTCCACCTGGCATTATTCAAGAGTGCCTTCCACCTAGGACAGGTAAACAAAGCGACACATGCTCACATAACAATTTAATCACTAATCAGCCTGAGAAGCATGTGCTTGGATTTTGAGAAGAAGCTGAAGTATTCTGAGTATATGCATGCATGGGAAAGAAGAGCATGCACAACAACACACAGACAACTCCCAAAATAATCTGTGAAGACATGCAAGCAAGATACATAACATTTTCTAAACCCCTTTAAACATTAGTGTGGTGGGTGAGCTATAATACTCCAATAATCAGATTTAAGAGGGAAAAAAAAAATCTTCAAATTCAAATTCGTCCCAGAATCGTTATGACTGAAGCACTCAATACTGTCATAACGTATCTGTTTGACATCAGTGAAATATTTTTAATGACTAAAAGAAGCAAGAAACTACCATTTAACAAAGTTTTTAGTACACTTTGTGACACTTTTTCAGTGAAAACACATTAAGCTATCACGCATTGAAGCATTTCCTCCACTAACAATGATCAAAAAAGTTTGTGTCTGTGTGGATAGCAATATCCTTCTCATGTCTTTTCATGGCTTAAAAGGGTCATATACATGAATCGGAGGCATCATTTTAATCGCGCAGCTGTACGTTTCTCCATCTGATAGCACTTTCTATAATCAGCTGCAATGTTTTTGTGTTTCCATTTATCTCTCTGATCAAAGAGAAGATATTACACATTGCGGCAGACGAGGCTGCATGCTAAGGGAGACCTCTTGTCTCATGGGAACGCAGCAGTGTGAACGATTTGTATTAAACTTGTTGTGAACTTTGCCTACTTGTTAAACAAACTGCTTGATCTGCAGGGAGATCATTTAGAGCTGCTTGTCAGAGCTGCTTATTTCTCCACTTTGCGTCATTTGTTTTTTTTTTGTTTTTTTTTTGGCACTGATAGTAAATCAAGTGTGTTCACAGCAAATCACCCCTCCAAGTGATGTGACCTGAGGATGACTGAATTATCAGATATTGAATGTCGTCCTCCAATCCTTTGATTAGCAGTTTAATCATTAGTTTCTGCTTATCCATGTGGCGACGTGTCCTTGGGTGGGACACTGAATTCCATACCCATCCCAGTGGTGTGTGAGCCTCTTGCACGGCAGCCACTGCTGTTAGTGTGTAAGGATGTGCTTCAAAATGACTTACAATGTGAAGCAATTCAACAGTTTTTGGAGATTTATTTAGTTGTATCACTCTGCAAATACATTTGAACTCTTATATACATTTGTCCAGATGTGTATGTTTGCAAATATTATTCAATCTATATTCAATGTTTTGTCAGCTGCACAGTGAGCTGGTGGTTAACACACTCACTGACATTTGACTTGCATTTCATTTGTCTGGAGGCAGTTATATAAATAAAGACTGACAGATTGACTGACGCTTTAAAATAGGTGAAAATATGCCACTTGAGAGAAGTCTGAGATACTGCAACATTAATCTCAGTAATTCTTGTGGCAAGTAAAACAATTTACGCAACTGTTTTTATAATGAGAATTAATGTGCTGTAGGACAGATTTGGAGTCAGCAGAGGTCCGTGCTAGAAGAGGATGAATACGCAGGTTGATGGAGCTGCGCAGAGGAAGTTGACATTAAAGACGAGGGTATGGCGTGCAGTTTTGGCCTCTGGCAGGTAATAAACTAATAGAATTAACATTAAAACCATGCAAAAAGGAAAATTTGGCTTTGAGTAAATCAGCATGAATAAAATGTAAGCCAATGTAATTTCTCTGGAGGAAGTAAAAAAAACCCCAAACACAGTTTATGTGTGTGACCAATTGCATCTGGATGAGTGTGGTTTTATCAATTTATAGGGCAGACATAATGAAAGGAGTCTACACTTGCGGTCCAGCCAACCTTTTATGACCCAACAAACGTATTTGAGGGTGAAGCTGCGGTTTTAAGTTTAAGGTTACAGTAACAATATGGTTAGGTTTGGCATTAAGGACTGAGTTGTGATGGTTGGGATTAGTATAAAAGACTGTGGTAAATTTTATGAATAGCAGTAGCTGTGTCTCAGCTGCTGTGCGTTACTGTTTCAATCCAATAAGTCAGTTGTGTGCACAACAACAAAAACCAAACTGCTTTTGCAGAGTAGCGCACCGTTCATGATATGATCACTCTTTTGACTGAGCACCTCGGCCTACAGATGGGAATTTACGCTGGGGAAGAATCAATGTACAAGACTGAACAATCCATCAACTGTGTGTGGGACAGCCACCAGCTGCTGTGCACCTTTACTGAACAGCAAGCCAACCTGGGTAGCCCGATATTTAACAACACAGTCTGCAGTGTGAGTGAGCCAGGCATACGATTTAGTGTATTACAAGCATCAAATAATTAGCTGCTGAGATGAGGCACTGAACTGGATGATTTAATGAGACAGTTGCACCTTGCACAAGTAAACAACTGTGGGGCCCCCACGTGAGTTTAAAGGCACGTCTGCACCAGCCTCATCATGCATTAGTGGCATTTCACTCATGTACTATTGAAACTAAGTTAATCAGTAAGTGAGCTTTCACACTCTTCATGCTGTGCTCTGAGTATGAATATGTGCACAGGCTGTACTGAGCAAACAACTCTCACCTGTGCTACTCTCTAAAGCAGTTCCCTTTATTTAATGAATAATACTATGTAATAAATAAAACTTGTGTCTCATGTTTGAGATCAGTCATCAGCCAAGCACAAGCAGTTACAAAGTGTTGTATCATTATCTATGTCTTAAATTCAACAAAAAAAGATGTACATCAACATTTCAAAACTTAAAAATATATCACTAAATGAAGTTATTTGTTCATCACACAATACAGCAGAGTTAGAGATATTATGTGTTGAACTGATATGCAACTGTATGATTCACTATAAATGGGATTTTCAAATATACTGAATACAGTTTGCATTTTGAAAATTTCATTCTATATTTTTTTTTTATCCATATATGAGGACAATTTGGGGAACACAGACTGCACAACCGCTTTGCTTGAAAAACCACTGAATTGCCCACTTAATATATAATTTTATATAACCATATAACAATAATAACTAAAACAGCTCATGCCAGAATTATACCTAAACATTGCTCTTTTTTTTTTCTTCAAAGTAATAATTTACAGTTCCAGACATGGGATTTCCGTCCTTGGCTCTAATACACACCTAATATCCCCATGTGGGAAAGACTGCATTAAACAATCTTAAATGAGAAGTAAAACGTCTATAACATTTCTAACAGTCCAGTAAACTAGATAATTCCTGTTTTACAACGCGGCAGTATACCTTATCTGCGAGGGTGATGTCACAGCGACCGGTCTCCAGCAGCAGCTGAGCGATGTGTGTGTGTCCGTGCTCGCTGGCACACATCAGGGCCGTGGATCCCTCGCGGTCCTGAGCATTTACATCGGCACCGCACCCCAGGAGCAGCTTCACCATGGCAACACGGCCATGGCTCACGGCGAGCATCAGCGCTGTCTGGCCTGCCTAGAGAAAGAAGGAATAATAGGTGAATGGAAGGAGGGTGTACTTAGAGGGGTGTACAGGACAGTGTAGAGGTCTACACCAATTGGTTACTTCATTTAATTTACTTGAAAAACCTAATGAAGATTGTCCTGCCAATTAATATTATTCTGAACAAAATCATCCAAAGTCTTGAAGGGTTCTTCTTCTTAAAAAAAATAAAAATAAAAAAAGGCGACAAAGCTGCCGTATCTGACAGCTGATCTGATGAAGCAGTAGAAACAACACATCTTCCTGTTTCCAAACTCAAAACTTGCAACTTGGTATAATTCAACTTTCTTAGAAAAACATTTTGGTTAATCACAATGGTAAAACCAAGATATGTCTGTGAGTTATAAGTAGATAATAAAAAATGGCTGAAATGACCTGGAATTTGTTCACTCTGATTTTTTGCCCAACGTAACCTCTAGTATGCATCAGATTAAGTTACTCATTCATTTTCTTTACATGTTACATATACAAGGACAATGTATTTATTTCTGTTCAGAAAACAATATGGAGGCAGCAAAATAACATCACACCTTATTTTATTCTTAAGAGCGCTTTCACTTCACACCATGATGACCATAGCAAAGCCGTACGTACGGGTCATTGAAATGGTCATTAAAAACTATGAACACTGTTTTAATGCCTCTCTACATGCAGCCATATTGATATGTCCAGAATTAGACATGTTATCACAGCAATGGTGCTCTCTGTGTATTCTGTTTTGTTTAGCATTTCAATGGATTTTTTTCTCAATGACCTTCTCTTTTGTCTGACTCACAGAGACTCTGTCAGTGGTGTTGCAGAGCTTATTTATTTTTTTATTTTTTTATGTTAGAGTTATTTACGGGTTTAGTCTATGGGTCTGATCAAAAAAAGGTTAATAATGATAAACGCTCATATAAAACATGCACAAACATGATAATGTGCTTCTGTGTAGAAGCTTATCTATTCAAAGAATGAGGATTAAAGCTGGCAGAATAACAAAATAACACACACTATCCATTTGGCATGTAGGCGTTCATGAATTTGGAAGATCGGGAGTGTGTCAATTCAAAGATCTGAAAACGCTCGAGTTGTTTATGATTGCACACGTTTTTAACACATTTGCAATGAGGCACAAATCAGCTCAGCCTTGGTGCTGCTGGCGTTTCCTCAGCTACCCACAAAGTTTATCATGAGATATTTTTCTTAATTTTCTCAATCCTTTTTTAATCTGCTCTATTGTTCTTCTTCTTCCCACAGTTTTGTCTCTGTGACAAATTATCTTTCACACTGTGATTTTAATTCATTTTCATCCAAATTCAGATTTATTCGCTGAATCTCTCCAATATATTTGATAACTTCCCTCCACCAGCATTTTGTGTTTGTGGGGGCTGAGCGCTCCATCCAATCAGTCCATCATGGGAAAAAAAAGGAAAAGAACATAAAAACAATACCTTTTTTAAGCAGATCATTCAAATGTTAACAAGGCCTAAAATCCTAAAATAAATGCTAATGTTTGTGTGTCACGTCATTCATAGTGCTATTGTTAATTGATCACCCACAAAACACACGCAAACCTAAAAGACAATCTACAGTACATGCGTGAGCATGGAATTTGGTATGCTTTATGTTGGATCTGAGTAAATCAGGCCCAATGCCTTTTTCAAGTACTTCCTTTCTATTAGGTCATTTCAATAGAATTTTAACAGTTAACATTTGTTTTTTTTGTTTTTTTTTTATAGTTCTGAATGTCTGTCCTGCTCTATCCCTCCATCTCTTCAAATGTCTATTTGCTTCATCCTCCATGTGCCTCATGGCAGTTCATGAATTAGCTCCGCCTAAACAGGTGACTGCAGCACCTGTCCTATATAAAGTGGTGATGGTGTGCGTCTCCAGTCAGAAATACGGTGTTAGATCCTGAAACTGCTCCACTGCCGTAAAAAAATGTCTGATCCCAACTGGAAAAGACTTGAAATAGAGGAAATGCAATTCTTGGTTAGTTTCTGTGTCTTCTGTTTCTTTGTCTGGTGAAGTATTTGGCCATATTTCCCGGTGTTTTTTTGGTTTGTTTTTTGGATTTTTTTCATGGGGTCCAATCCCCCCCTTCTGTTTTTCAAGTCACGTCTAGTTTTTCAGGGGACTATTGGACATGTATATAAACTGACTGGTGCCTTGAAGAAAATTGAGTAACGTTTTTGTATCAATTCAAGCATCTAATTTGTCTGGGAATCAGAGTATGGTCACTTTATATTTATGGTTTCAGTGGTTTGGTTTTGGCACTCCAGTTTTTGTTGCAGTACTTATGGACCTTATCTAATAAAGATGGTCTAAATTTGGATCCTCAGTCCTACTACCCGGACAGTTCTGAACTTGAGCTTTTTTCAACTTTTGCTCCTCTGTTAACGTGTTTTGGGCATTAACATTTTTAAATTTTTTTTTTTAATGATGATTGTAACTCTTTTATATTCCTATCTAATCATTTGCAGTCTTGAACAAAACACATCCACTTTAAAAACTGCTTTTAAAACAAAATTTAAAAAAAAAATGCTGCCATGGCTGATAGCTGTAGAAGCTTTATCTTGGCTTCATATGTATTTATATGGTTGTACATTGCAGTGTGGTTACATGGTTATACGTTGCAGCAGTTAACATTTCATTAATGTGCACGTAAGAAGCAATATCTAAATACAATGCGGTCTGTAGCATATGTTTCACAATCACATTATGAAGTACAAATAGGATTAATCGAGTGGTTGTTGAGTGTTTGTGAAAAGTAATACAGTAAAAAGCCCAATGTTAGTGTAAAGTGAGGTAAATGAATCAAATCCAATCAATCAAAAAGATAACTGTTATCAATGTTCTAGTACTTTTTCCTTGACTAAGTTTATCTTAGTACACACATGTAAACTGCTGTAATCTCAACCTGCTTCAAGACCCTCGTATGGTGCTCTCCATGTTCATAAATTGTGAATGATTCCCACTAAAGATAGCTTTGCAGTCAAGAAGAACAGACTTCCACATGTCTGTTGCTGTGACCCACTTATAAGCCTTTTCCAACAATCGCTGATTTCCTCAGAGGATTCACATAATTCCCAGAGTTACTGCTCCTGAAATGCAACACTATTCACGACAACAACACCACGGATAAAACTCAAGAAACCCTTTGGTATTCAGTAAATTTAGTAAAAAAAAAAAAAACACCTTGCATGTCGGTGCAAGCGTATATTATCTGTTACCTGTCTGGACCGCGCGTTGACGTCTCCCAGCTTCAGCAGTTGTTGAGCCACTTCTAGATCGTCGGGGCTCTCAGCAGCAGTCAGTGCAGCCAGCATCACTGGAGTATAGCCTGCCTTGTTCACATTGTCCGTTTCACAGAGTCCTGAACACATACAAGGTGAGTTAGTCAATCAGATGTGTTATACCTGCATCCACAGCGCACTGAAACATTGCAACAAAATTCAAGGACCTATGATGTAAATCATTACACTTTAAAGTTCTGGCCCGTTTTATTGCTGGGTGAATGTTAGTCACAGTCAATGATTAGGCATTTAATAGTTAAGGCTAAGTTCACTGTAAGTGTCCAGGACATAAGTGGAAGGCAATGTGACACCCCCATAAAGCTTGTGTGAGTGTGTGTGATTGTGGTCTTTCATATCCTTAACATGTTACTGCGAGGGTCACAAGTGAATGTTTGAAGACCAGTTTTAAAATGAGGCCAGGTTGCTGTTGCGTTAATCATCATAGTCTGAGGTAAAGAGCTGTAATAACATTTGACTAAGGTGATGAGGGCGTTAGGGAAAGTCTACAGGAAATTCATATAAGTCAGAGCACTGTGTCAGTGTGTGCATTTGCATCTCACCAGTATCCAGCAACAGTTTGACCACAGGAAAGTTGGAGTGGGACACGCTGTAGTGGAGGGCCATGTTCCCGTTGCCGTCTGTCAGGTTGACCACATATGGTAGCAGGGTGGGTGTGGTCAGCCCCACATGACGAAGGTACAATCTGACCGTATCGGCCTGCGACTCTTTTTGACTGGAGACCCTAAACCACTCCTTATAGAGCACCACCAAGACCTGACGCTGCGGAGAAAAACAACACGTAGTATCAGTTTGCAAACAAGCAAACTGACAGTATTTTGTGTTTTGGTATTTTACAGTAACCTGATAACATTTTATTTTTTGTTTTATTGTTTTGCAGTGGACCAGTTTTTTTAGCACTACAAACCAAATGACCTCACCCGCTTAAACAAAACACCCGCTTAAACAACAAAACACACGCATACACTATTTAAATAGTAATTAATATGTGCAAAGAAGTTATGTAAGTATTTGAATTGATGAATGTTTAACCCGAGTAAAGAAGCTCAATCTCAAGCTAGGGTTCTATTTTAGAAACAAGTCCTGTTTTTTTCTGTGCTGCCAGGAAAAAATCTGGTAGAGGCAATGTTCCTCCCGTTGACTGACTATGGTGATCTGCTCTCGCCACGGCTCTTTGAGGCTTATTACAGGCTGCATCTTATATGCCAGAGTTCAGTGTCCCTCCATGTACAGACTTTAATTTATAAATCCATCCTTGGCTTTTCCATTCTTATCTTTCTGGGTATATTTTACTCAAAACCAACAATTATTTTTCTGAGTTCAAATTACGTTCTTTTATTGACTGCCCCAAAGTGTCCCTGAGAAAATCCACAAAGACCCAGGAGGAAGATGAAAACTCAACACATAAAGGCCATAGTCCAGTTTTCAGCCTTAAAGCTTTCAAGCCGTGGTGTACAGGGTCAAGCTATTGCCTTACTCTACACGACCATGGAGCCTGAGGAAGTAATTCATGGTGATCATTAACATAAGCACAGGGAGCATATTTGCAGATTAGATATTCAAGATGAATAAGCAATAAGGAGCTATGGAAACAAACAGAGCTGTTACAAATAAGGCGAGAGATGAAATAACCTTGGAGTTTGAGGGAGCTTTTGGGTGGAATTTACATGGTAAGCCCAAGGGAGAGAGAAACCAACTGAGCGCAGCACTCCTCTCTGAAGATGTACGGCCTGATTCACGAAAATCCTGCATTAAACATGTCACATGGTTTGCTATTGTAGTTAAGAGTGTGGTTTCAGTTTGTGTGCATTATGACGGCAATTTGTCAAGAGAAACACCATGAATGACATCACAAGCAAAAGAGAATACTTACGTGAGTGTTTTGCATGGTTTGAACCCTGTTTACATACCCAATCAGATTAAAAGAGGATCGCTTCCATATTCGATTGTCTACAGTCATCATGGGGTGTTTGAGTGGAGTGCTGATTCCCATAAAGAAAGTTGTCAAACATTAAAGGGAATAAATCTGAATTTTTCAAATAGATAAATAAGAACCCATTATGGTAAGTGATTTGGTGAGTCTCCCAAAAAAAAACAAAAAAAAACAAAACAAATAACTGTGGTGAACAAGCAAGCAAAATGCCTGTCCCCGCAATAACAACAGCTTATTATAATGGTGTGATTATAGTAAATCACATTGCGTATTATACAGTTGTTCAAATAAAATAAAATAAAAAAATATGTAAATCTCAAATTAGCATAAACTCATTTAAGTATCTGGGAAACCTGCATGGTATTTTATACTCATGAGACCAAGCAAGCTAAATGGATAGTGTGTGTTATTTTGCATGTGGTTTTTGTGCTTGCCTCAGTTTGTCCCATTAGTTTATAATCTTCCACATCCACATCATGCATGCACTCGGGTTTATAGTTGCACTGTACAACAAGCCTTCAGTATGTGATTCTCAATAACTTTTTGACCTCTGACTTCAATTTGATATGAGCAGTTATAGCATATTCATCCTATAAATAGTGTATTACATAAACCAGGAGAACAAGTAGATATTTACAGTCAAGTAAATGTGTTGATCTCTGACTAACCATGCCGCCTGAAAAAAAGAATAGAAAAAAGAATCCTTACCATTTCCTTATCTGGGGATGAAACTTCTTCCATGCGGTCTTTCACGTAGATGCAGGCATCTATAAACCCCTTGTCAACTTTCTCTCTAAAAAAAGAAAACAGATGTCACAGTAAGAGGAAGCCTTGCTCCAAAGTAAACCTTTTAAATTCTTTAGTGCATTTGTGTAAAACTGCACATCTGCTTACCCTATCTGTATTTTTCTTTTCAGTACAGAAATATCATGTCTCAATCCCATATGGCCAAAATAAGACTCCCTTGTTTCTTATGTGAACTTTACAAGCAACAAAAACAGCAAAAGAATAAACACATGGTCGAACATGTAAACCTTGAGTATAACATCCACAGAATGTTCAAACCGTTCATCCGTCATGCAAATTGTAAATCTCAGGCAACATGAAGCCTGAGCAGGTCCCAATGTGTACAGTGCTGTAACACGCACACATATACACACATTTGACGGCAAAGATCAGACAGGTGCTGAATGATGAGTTAATATAAGTCCTGCCTTTTCCCAGGGCCCCCTGTCTACAGCCTGCCATCGTGGACCTGAGCCCTGTCCACATACCTGAGACAGATAAATGATCACTCAGTGATGTTTGTTTTTACTTTAGTACCGGACCGCCAGTGGTCTATACCACACAGTATTCCTGATTTAGACCACTTCTAGTGTCTTAGTGCCCTTTACGAAGACACTGACTCTACTATGTGTGTCAATATTAGAGGCTTGTGATATTAGTACATGTGAGTAAAAAAAAAAACAACCATGGATGTGGAGTAAGTGTGGCAGTGAGTCTAAGGAACAGAAAAAAATATATAAAAAATTTCACCAGGTTTGGAAAGTGAAAATGGCCACATGTGTACAATATTTTAATTACTGTAATGATGTGGGGATCAGAACCTGAACACTTAGTAAAATAATTTGACAATAGAGATCAGATATATAATTTTGGGTGGTGGAGGTGGTGATGGTGGGGTTCGCTAAAGAAGTTAGTAACATACACATACAGTATATGATTGAGTTTTAACTTGGCCTGCAGGGAATGATTTTGTGATATGTGTGCATTCCTGTGTGCATGCATGTCTGACTGTGTGTGTGTGTGTGTGTGTGTGTGTGTGTGTGTGCATGTGTGTGTGTAGGATCGTTCAGCACCTGTCTCAGATACACAAGACAAAGCACTCAGTTCTGCCAGCTCAACGTCCCCGTCATCTTTGTGGATGTATTTTATGTGACCTGGCGGTATCATAATTCAATTCTATTGCCCCAAGCGTGTTTATATTTTGTTTATTTTATGGTACAAGCAATGATTGGAGGGGGCGAACCTTGTTTTATTGCATGAAATCATATCACTCTGTATAGTTCATTCAAATAACAGAGCAGAGTCACAGCAGTAAGCAGGTAGGTACACAAAAGCACTGTTGTTAATTTTGAAACACTAACTATGCATGAATATGCATAGGTGCAGCTGTGTGCGTGTATGCAATATGAAGTATGTAATCATAATAGGTCATATTTTTAATTTAAGGTTATCACCAACACAGCCCTGAATTAGGAGCTCAATGAAACTGCTTCTCAAAACCACTAATGATAGTGACACCATAAATAATAAATCATCAGCTTATAGTTAAAATCTTGATAGCTTTAATTGCGTCTACACAATGTTTACTCTGCTTTATATTGAATAAGCATATTCCAGTTTAATCTGGGCTAAAATCACAACTTCTATATAAACAACCAGTCACACCAATGAGGCGCTTACAGTTAGCAATCGATGAACCAAACCAACGTGTTTGTTTTGTTTTGTTTATTTTGTTCGGAAAAAAAGCCAAAGTAAGCAGACAAAATATATACTGGCACATGGAGAACATGCAGGTCTTCTTCCTATAACAGAGCAACTCGCTATACACTATGCCATCTAAGCTCTGAAATGTAGAGTATTTCTGTCTATTTGTTTCCTGTATCTGAATTTTTCAAGGTACGAACACAAGAGCTCAAATCTATCCATACTAAAATTGGCTAAAGGATACGGTACACCTTGAAGTGGATGTGAGTCCATCACAGCACCAACCAAAAAATAATGAGTCAACAATTAACCTAACAAGAGAGTAGTCAATGTGCATGTGGATTCTGAGCAAGAGTTTAGTCTGGACTGTCTGTCTCACCCTTCAGCTCCTTCCAGCAGCTCCTGGCGGTCTTCTGGATCCAACAGGCCTCTTTCCACCTCCTTTTCCGCGACCACAGCACCTCCTCCCTCAGCTGACTCCTCTGTTTCTTTCTCTTGGGTCTCCGGCACCTCTTCGGGCTCTTTTTCCTTTTCCTTCTCCACCTCTGGTTCAGAGCTGTCTTCCTGCTCCAATTCCACCTTTGACTTCTCGTCTCCGCTGGACTCCTCGCTGGACGTCGTCTCATACCTTAAAGAGGGGACAAACAAGAGGTGCACGGTCGTAAGATGGAGATATCAAAATAACCAGCCTATTTTGGTTGGCTAAACCCCATTTACACTGAATGTTGATTAATTCCTTCTATTTTTAACGAAATTAGTGTGAAAACACCCACTAAATAAACACAACTTTGTCCATTTTGGCTGCCACATGTTAGACATATTTACCTAAGTTGAACAAGAGTATAGAATTTAGCAAAATAAACAACCAGCAACATCAGTGAAATAGCAGTAAAGTCAACTCAAGAAGAGTATCTCCAGAGCAAAGTAAATACCCACAGGTCATTTGCTCGTAGACCTCAAATGTGTAAGATGCTTGTCTGGCACAGCCCCCAAATCCTAAAACATCCTTTGCATAGTGAAAAGCATACATATAAATCCATGGGTGTGTTTGCACACTCACATAGGCAACTTCAGACAAAATAGGCCCCTGTTAAGCACAGTGGAGTCACTGATGTATTTAGAGCAGAAAAAGTTACACATGCAGTGTTTGAGTGCAATTACTGGTTGTTTGGCCATGAAAGCACCACTGTGAGGGAGTAATCATTTATTGTATGTCGGT
>OMNM01033267.1:20406-39026 GCA_900302745.1 Parablennius parvicornis
ACCATGCCAGCCAGCCTGCCTGCCGACAGCTGCACCCCGGTAATTTACTTCTCTCCACCACATTTAACAGGAGACTGCTTCCCATTACCCAGAGCAGGGGGTCCTCGCTGACGGCCAGACACCCGGGCCAGAGCCCTGCGCATCCTGGTGCGACACCCTCTGCTGCCGGACCCTGCCTACGGGGGCTCCGCTCCCAAATCTGTCTGGAACTTCAGCCCACACAACTGGTGATCAATTAGAGGCTGTATCTGCCCAACAAAGTTTCAGTAGTTGTGAAACCAACATCAAACAGCGAGATTATTTACTTCAATATTATTTACTTCAATAAAACTATGAAATAATCTATTATCATATCCCAGAAGACTCATTGTTTTACACTAAAAAAAAAAAAAAAGTAATGCAGCTTGCTTCAATGTTTTTATTTACAAATACATGAAACTCAAAGCAGTTGTTCTATGCTGCCCAATTGCAGATTAAATATCTGGATGGTTGAAATGTTACACCTGAAGGAGCCATTTAGATTTGTTTTTTTTTTCATACATATCAAACACTTCCTATTAATACGACCCCCATATCTGGTAACCAGCTCACTCTAACGGCCAATCATCTAACTTCCCAACACTCTATGCCTGTTTTTCTATTTCCCTTTTCATTTTGGTATCTGTTTATCACCTGTCCTTCTCCTTTTATTGGGGGTAAATAAAAAACTAAGTCTTCAATCCTACCAATATAGGTTTTTTTTTGTCATTTTGTCTGTTTATTTGGATGCAGACTTTATTCCATGTACACTGTTTAGTCCTCGGTAACTTTTGCATGAAAACAAAAAAAGACCCCAATGATCACTTGTTGCACTAATTATATGAAACTGAGATATCTAACATTTCATTGTTAGGTAACCCGTATGGTCTCAGTCCGTCACTTTAGGATCAATTGAGATTTTTGTTTGTTGAATCTCCTCGGCGTAGGTGAATATATTAGCAATTTTGATGAGCTGTTCCCCTGCAGTGTGTCTGTTTGTGTACTGCAGCAGCATGTGGCCCATGACAGCCATAATGAGGGGATGTGTAGGAGCCTGGGCGAACCCAAGCCGCAGATCTGGCAGATACTCAAAGTCCCAAACTCCTGAGGCAGTCAGGATTGCAGTATCATGAGACATACTTAATCAGGTGGGCCTGCTCCCTTTGAAGAGCATTTAGCAGTACAGGAAACACTGCGTTCACTTCCTGAGATTCTACAGAGCAAATACAAATGTGGAACATGCTGACAGAACTGTTGCGGGCCTGTTCACCAGATGCACAAAGATTCAATATTCAAAAGATGAATAAAAAAAGACGAAATTAAGTTCCCATACACTAACTACTGTGTGCTGTTTCAAACCTCCCCCTGCATTCCCACTCTCCGTCTCATCCACTTTCCTGGACCACCAACAAGGTCTCACTTGCAGGAGCAAGCTCATGGGTGTCCTTCATCCACATGACCGACGGAGGAACCAATCAGCTGATGAGCTCCGCAGCAAAACCACCAGAGGGTCTCTGCCTGCGGCACGTCACACACAACATCCACCGGCTCTTCTCGGACCGAGTGGGTCACTGAGCAATGTTCTGGGAACATCACAAAAGACGCTGCTCAACTTCTGTCCCTCTCCGCTCACCCCTTTATCTTTCCCCTCACCAGCTCTCCTGGTGCGTTCCCCGCTCTCCCTCGCCCCACCAGTCCCCTCGTCAGTTGGAGCCAGCTGAGCGTGCTACCCAAATCCAACAGTTGTTGTGGCCTTCGTTAGCCTAACGAGGGGGCCGGCTCTTTATACTTGTCAGGGAGCAAATGAGTCAAACAAACAAGGGCCAGGGAAGAGGGGAGGACAAGCGAGCGCTGTTCTGTTGAGCTTCACTGGGTTCTTGGCCACGGCGCTTCCCTGGAAACTAGGGAACCCACAATCTGCCTCTTTGATGTCTGATGATGCTCTGGCTTTGATGGAAACTGGAAAAACACACTAGCAAAAAAGAAAAAAAGAAATAACATGCTGTTCGGTCTCTGTGGCCACTAGAGGCCGTAGGCACATTCAAAGTGTGTGGGTGCATGCTGTGACGGATCTAAAAGCGAAGTATCATTTGGGGACACATAACAACTGGTTATGATAGTAACAACAAAGTTACAGTGTTTTTGCAAGCCTGTACTTGCGATGTGGTCTGCGCATAAGGGCACTGAGTAATGTCCTGCTGGCGGAGTAACTTCTAGATAAATATGCTTCACACTGTCTACACAGATTTGCATACGCGTGTTGAAATGTACGCTTACTCGGAAGTTTCGTCTCGCATTCCAAAACCGTCCTTCCTAATCAGATAGTAGAGATAACAGTCTCAACAACTCATCCCAAACCGTGTCCACGAATCCAAACACATTACTGCAGCACAAGGCTTTAGGAGAAAGTATGAAGGTGTGTCCTTCAGAATGAGATCATCCCATTGAGTGCGGCCTGTCTGGAACAAATGTACAGAGCACTTCAAGGCTGAGAATCTGGAGCTCCAATGAGCGGCTCGCTCTACTGAAGGGGAGGAGGGGGGTGGGGGGGTTCACAGGGCATTATTAGACTTGCTCTACTTTCTTCCATGAATCTTGACACTGTTTGCACGTGCATGCAGAAGATGACTAATCAGAAAGGAATCGAGGAGTGAAAGTTAGTGGTATGCCAGAGCAGCTGTGCTTTGTGCCTGCAACTGTCTCTGTGAAAATTCAATCATCCTGTAGAGCCAATAAATTGGCACCGTTTGAAGACGAGACCACTTCACACTGGATGTGTTTTTTTGTGAACTACTTACAAAAAGACAGTCTGGTACATGACCAGGTCGGGGAACACACACACAATGTTGATGGAAACATAAAGGCCTCTCCTTTGAAAAAAAAAAAAAAAAAACATTAAATTGATGTTTTGAGTGCAAACATGGGAGTAATGAGCACAGTGAACACACTTAGAGGCGGTATAAGCCATTTATTATCACGCCTACATGAAGATTTGAGTCACTTGGGTGGCGCCACAGCCCCGAAAAAAAAAAAAAAAAGTCTTGACTCAAGGTGCGGGCTGAGAAGATGCGTAGTTGTCGGGAGCGGGGCCGCCTTGGCTCAGGTGATGGACAGTGAGACGCAGCTACTTGCAAGGTTCACCTTCTGTGCTGTGGCTCTGGGGCAAAGACTGCATGACAGTGACGCGACACTAAAAGGCTTCCTGTCAAGGAAGCAGGCGGACGCCCTCCAATCAAAACACGGAGGCTCTGGGTGACATTTCGCGGGGCACAGCTGCTGGGCTCGGACAACATGCCAACTCACTATTCCTGAAGGGTTGTTTGTGTAGCGCGTGTGTCACAACTAGACGGGTGTCACTGCTACAACTGTGTGTGTGTGCGTCCGTGTGTGTGTGTGTGTGTGTCACACAACTTCAATGTTTTCTTACCAGTCACTATTTGACTACTCACAGTTATGTTTTACGCTAGCCTCCTCTATTAGGATGTTCTGTTCTTATCTGCACGGTTCAAGGTGTGGAAAAATGGACTTATGCCAGTTTGTGTCATAGACTTTTTTTTCTTTCTCTCACAGTGACACCAAACAATGGTAACTTCACATCCCCTTTCTAAAAACTATGTTCCTGTTCTTGTTTCATTCTAAATAAGCACTATTTAAACAATCGAAATTTGGGCTTTGCAGTAAATAACCCAAGATTAAGGATTACGCAACACTATTTATGTCAGCTACTTCCAAACTCATTTGTTCTGGCAATATTTGATCTTTAGACTCACTGGAAGAACGCGAGATTGCCAGGCTAATCCATTACTGCAACATCAGCCTGTTATACTCTTGAACTAAGATTTGAAGACGGGGAGTGTGGCCGCACACATCTCAACGGCACTTTCTCGCACACTTTTGGGTCTCGGGAGTTTTTTGTTACCATCATCTTATCCTATGAGTTTAAACCCCCCCCCCCTTTATTTTTTCAGTACTTCCAGTAAAAGCCTGGATCCTTGGCCTTGGGCCTCGAGAGACTTCAGTGGTTTTGGACAAGTTCTTTATCCAATTTTGCCCCTGGTGGTAGCGGTGGAGTGGGCTCTGTGATGCAGCCGCAGCTGAAGGCAGAGTTAGTATGCACACATAAAGCTGCTCAAAGCCAGCAGGTATGTGAGGAATGCCTCTTCGTCCAAACAACAGGACTCGACGCCCAACACCGAGCCACGCCACGCCACACACTACTGTCAGAGGAGCTTAAAGGGGCCCGCTGGGGACACAGCGACTGACTGGGGCTTTACATTAGATCTGGTGTGCAACTTTAACGCATTCATCCTAAAGTCAAGCGCCTTTGCACTTAGGAGATGTCGCTACGTCTGGTCATTTCTGAAGCATTTAGAAGGGAAAAAATGTTTGGACATTAAACACCTACAAATCCAAACGCTGAGGAACTCGGATAATACAGACATGCAGGATATGTGCACAGGCCAGAGTATTAAAGAAATGTGGCTCTTAAATCTGTGCTGCAATGAATACTCAAATTCAAAAGAAACTGGTAAACCTTAAATACATTTCTATAACATGTATCAACAAGGGATTTTGAAAAGTTTGCACAATGAACATATTTGAGGGTCTTAACATATTTTACGTTGTGTGCCAGCTTGGTTAACCTGCATGTTGACACAGTCAGGATTTCTACATATATATAATGATGGTGATGCCTGTTACAGCATCTTGACTGAACTACGAACAATGTAAACATCAAACCAAAGCAGGTGAATGACAAAGGACAAACACTCCGATTCACATTTGAAAAAATCAAAATCAGGAGTTCACAAATCATTGGAAAACATTATGTCGCACAAACTGGCTTTGTATGTACCTCTTTTATGCAACCATCCCTCCTTGACGATCACCACATTGGTCATGTTGGTGGGCAGGATAGAGGATCCAGGTTTCCCACAGGGAGAGACACAACTTTGCTTCCCAAGTGTCCTTCGCTCAGCCCTCTGCAGGAGCCTGGAGACGGGGTCTTCGGGTTTAAGGCCGCCTTTTCAATGGTGGTTACCTATTAGAAGAAAGGAAAAAAAAAACTAAAAATTTGCTCCATGTTGAGGTGAAAGAGTTTTTCCACTTGTCTGAATATTAACCCTCGGGTCAACACAGCTGACAGGAAGTGAGGAGATCCTCGTGCTTTATGGCCCAGTCAATGGAGGATACGCTGCTGCCACAGGCTAGTCCTTTTTCACAAGTGGAACCTGCAACATTTCAAGGTTCAAATATCTGTTTGAGGCTGTGGGTTTTTGGCAATCACAATGAGCTCTCTGGTATTACAAAATTCCATGAAGTTCCCCGCCGGCACAACCATTTCTGATACACTATTTCTGTCCGTGGCCAGCAGTTAAAAATTAACGGTGTCAAGTCTTCTCTCGCACAGCTAAAAAAAATAAATAAATAGCTTAAGAAAGTGGCTACTTGAAGATCTGCGTAAAACGTTTAGATAACGCATAAAAAGCTCACTCACTATGACTTTCTATTTAAGTTTTGCTGTGATGCTCGATTCTCTGAACTAGTAAAGATCAATGTGATACAATTAAAAGTTACTTCTGATCTGGTTCAACCATTTAAATATGAGAAACAAGTAGATCCAAATTCAACTATTATCTCTGTTTGTAAGTGAGGCAGTTCAAAATTAAATTTTGAATAAACTGTGACTGCTGGTGTTGCAAATGGGAAAGATGTCAAACCCGACCTGTAATAAATGCGATATATCTCAATATCATGATGATTATACTCAACAAGGTTTTGTTTTGAGAAACATACAATACCATGCTAAGATTTCTAGCAGGTGTAATATAATGATGCGCATTGATCATGTAACACCAGCAGGGAGGCGTCTGATTGGCTCCAAATTTAGAGGGATTTATTCATAGTAACGGTGTGACCCCCCCCAGAGGGCCCTGATGTTAACATAATCAAGCTTGTGTGGGTTTTTAAATGCAGAGAGAGACAGTTCTGATCCAGTCTACAAACACAGGAGATCTATGCTTACTCCTCTTAACACGGTTTAAAACAAGCTCCATGAAAAACGCAGGGGGACTGGCACCACTTGTAAGGAAAGAGCGGTTGCACTGCTAATCCAAGCAATACAAATAAACATATTTATAAGCATTATTGTAACTTTCCCCTCCATACCAGTCATAAACATTTGGAGAGAACTGTTTTTGATTAATAAAATCCACACACGTGATAAAGAAAATGTTACTAAAGTTCAATATTAGCTACTTTCCGTCTACCTCACAAAGAAAAACGGGTGAATTATGATACAGTGGGACTGGATGAACATGTGCAGAAAATGTATGTTTTACATTGAATACATCTTTGTTAAAAAGATAAAGATACACATCAGATCAGCAAAGTCCTACCAAAGAATGACTTCAGAAGTCAGAAAACAAGACGGTTACATCCACCTTTTCACACTCACACAATCATTCACACACTCACACATACAGCGCGACGGCTGCCATTAAAGGTGTCCACACACAATCGGGAGAAACTGTCTTGCCGACAAACAAAAAAAATCTGACATGTGGTTAAGGCAAGATGAAGATGAGCTGCTCCACCAACTGAGCCACAAAAGACATGTAAGATTGCGTTAATTAGATCCTCTCAGGTGATGTTTGGTTAGTAGGAGTCCAAAAAATGACAAAACGAAGCAGGTTGTGATTCGAGGAAACAGTCAGAGAGTCTCTGAGGTGACATTATTTTGTCACTGAAAATAAACACACACAGATGTTTAGGAACACAAACCACTTCCTGTGCTGTCAATGTATGTGTTCTGTTTCTAAACCCAGATGAGTCATAGCATTCAAACCACCTGTCTAACATCTCAATAAAGAAAAAAAACAAAAAACAACTGATGATTTCTGTGTGGTAACAACTTTCTATCTGAACCGGTGTGAACTTTTGCAGCAGTTGGTCTGTTGGATCAGACATATGGGACAATAAATAGGGCTAGCGCAGGAAACAAATATGACGAAACAGCTTTCGCATTTAGTAATTGTGTTTTTTGGTCTTAGGTGAAGTGATGCACAGAAACTAAAGACGAGTAAAAGTGCAAAAGCAGCAGTCAAACTTGAGGTGGGTCGTACAAGCCAAGAGTTTTGGGGGAAATTGGGGTCATGTCCCAGTGAGGCCACATTACAAAAAATGACGGCGAAGCATCGCTGGCTGTCTTCTGATTCATTGGCTGAACTCCATCGGGGTTTTATCAGTTACCCATCAAACCTGCAGGCTATCACAACCCAAACACTTGACCGTCTGATACTTCCCGGTAGTATAAAGATTGGTTTTTGAACTCTCGGAAGGAGGAGGGAGGAAAGAAAAAAAAAAAAGATCAATTGCCATGTTTGTTCACACAAATGTCACATACCGCAGGCAGGCAATCCCTGGCCATCGACTGAAATCAATTGTCCCGCAGCAGCATCAGGGTTTAGCCATCAAAAGTGAGCTCTGTTTGAGTGACCTCATCCAGCGTACTGGTGGGGACAACAACAGGAAGTGAATGTGACTATTGACAGACTAGAGTCATGTCAGCACAGCCCTGGGCTTCAACACATCTGTAAGTGAATGTGCCATGAATGCGGCTTTTCACTTCTTCAGCGAGTGAAAGTGATTTTATGGAATCAAAAGTTTATTTTCGCTGCGTGTTTTTGTTTATTGCGTTAGGGTTGTGGTGCTTGTGTCGAACAAGAATTTTAGAGAAAGATGAAAAAAAAAAAAGAGTGGACTGAGAGCAATTCAAACTGGGAATCACACACAAACCTTGGGCATCTTGGTGTGTGCTCTGTGATACGGGCACGCGCACACACACATCATATACACATTGGAATACATCACACGAATAAACTTGAGCACACACACCACAGCCAAAAAAGCAACGTATGCACAAGACTGGCTTTGGAGCCACAACAGAGCGCTGCTGTTTTAATGGGAGCGACCTGTTGCTACTGCGGCCTGTGTGGAAAAGCTGGGCTGCTGCCAGCGCTGCAGCCAGCAGCCACTGAATGAACCCAGTACCCTGACAGCAGGTCACATGGTCCTCAGGCCTCTAGGCCACCGCCTGCCTGCCTGCCTGCCTGCCCTGATGTCAGGGCAGCTTTCAATCATTCATCTTTCTGGCTCCGGCTCTGGGGCCCACCCCATTCAATGCAAATCAGTGTCATGCAGCGAAGGATGCCACACACCAAGCCCGTCACTGGACCAGAGCAGACAGACCCCGTGCACATGGCAGGAAGCAGAAAATCAGGCCGACATCAACACGCTACTTCCTTTATTGCAGATCAATATGTGCAGGACTGTTTTTGCTCTATTTTCTGCTGCTGTTCGAGTAAACAAGAGTCCACAGCTGGTTTACGGCTACAGTGGGAGAATGTGAAACCCACATTGAACACGATCTTTCAAAAAGAAACATGAATATGAAAGCATCCTCACCTGTTACGGACACAGCCCGTGAGGCAACACTTGGGTTTGTGCCTACAGTAGAGCCAGTATTGGTGTGATCTACTACCCAGTGCCACGTTCCTCTTTCAAGTTCCCCGAAAACACACCATTAATGATAAATATATATTGCGTGGCAGAGGCTCAACACCCAACCACAACTACTGCAACCTTTAAAGATGAGTAACCTCACCAGCTTCAATCCTGTGATGACATGAACAAACCCCTCATGACTCACCTTAATGTATTCATTTCTAAGCTGTTCAGACAAGACGTGGACTAATTAAAGATGCGACACTAGGTCCAAATTTATTCAAATGTTTGCTACACTCGACACACCCATTATGATAAATACACAGCATCTGTGTCAGGTAGCAGCAAATCAAAGGATAACCAGTAAACAAGTTGAGTCAGACTTCACACTTTTCTTTTTGCAAAACTCCAATAAGCACCCTCTTACAAGAACTGTAGCTTTTCTCCACAATCACACTTCGTCTACACTCTTGTTGCACAGTCAGGCCTGTCTGTACGTTTGCCTGCTCACGGAGGCAAAATTTCAAACAACATTCCTCAGATTCTGCATGCAACTGGTGGCACGTTTGCGTCAATGGGTCTGCGAGGGGATTGGGTGGGAGGTGACTGGTATTTTCTAAATAGAACACGGCGAGCCAAGCAAGTCACTGGCTGCATCAATTCTCCAGCTTGTTGCGTCTTCCCCAGGTCACATGCCAAGTCCCCCATGCATGCGTACACACACACACACACACACACAAACACACAGTCCCATGACCGATAAAAAAAAACATTTTGACAGTACGTGCCTGCGGGACAATGTTCTCTTTCGAGGCTGTACATGCATAAATGAGCCCTGGGAGATGGAGACAAACAGATTAATAGTAAAGTCAGGTTTATCCCAAGTTCAACATCAGAGCCCTACATCCATGTCCATAAGACTTGTGCAGCAGGCACACCTTTTTCATTTGGACATCAGCGCAAACTCCCAGTTTATTCTCTGTAGTCTGTATTTAGCATGATTTAGTGTAGAGGTGCACAACTGTCATCGCTGTAGGTGGGATAATAGCAGAAAAAACAAGTTACCCACATGCATGATCTCACTGTGATGATCACTGGTGTGGGAAAGAAGAAAAATAACTATATTGGGACTTTTTCTCAGGACCTCCCTGGTGTCAGGATTGAGGACCAAAAGGTCCTACAAGAGAGCCCATTTGTGAAGGGTGGGGGGAGTAGAAAGAAAAAAAAAGTAACAAAAAAGAAACAGGAGTCTGTATTATTGCATGTGGATACTACAGTGTGAGCAGAGCTGGTCCCTGGAGATACAATAATTGTTTGGCACTAAGTTTCTCAGTCAAGTAAACAAACCCAGAGACAGTTCATAACAATGAATGAGCTGCTCCCTGCTTGAGCTCATTTGTTTTCATTTGCCTCCAGAGTTATAAAGCAAAGGCAAAAACAACTTTCTGGTGGAAGTGGAAGACTTTAAAAGTTAAGCCTGACTGCAGATATTTTGGCCGGAGGGCTGTGTCTGAAAGAAAAGTGGTCACATTGTCAAGAGAAAGAAAGAAAAAAAAATGAATGGTTAACATCTCCCGAGACACTCACTGTTGTTTGAAGGAAAAGCCACAACGCGTTGTAATTCACTTACATGTAGCTCGTAAGAGCTCAACTTTGCTGTTAAATAAGTTGTGCGGCGGCCTGAAGCTGAGAAATTGTCTGATTTCGGGTTTGCATTTCGCGACAGAGAGGATATGGGGCCTAGCAGGGCAGCTTGGGTGAGAATAACCGCATCCCATGTAAGTACAATGGGGACCTACCCTGTCTAGCTGTCGACCTCTTGTAGTTAACCATGCGAAGGAAGCGCGGACATTTACCTGGACAGGGATTCAACACTGTGTCCGTCTCATTCTAGTGAGCTGTTTCGGCGGTATTTTTAGTTGATAAGTCCTTGAACAATCTGGACAAAAGTGCTCTCATTTACTCCGTTTCTCTTGCCTTTCTTCCACTACACCTCCCAAACGCGCTGTCTGCAATGCCTCTGTGGCAGCGCGCGCTCCCGGGTCCTAAAGCCCGCCTCATATCCATCCGCCTGTCCCATTCAAACAACCCCAACAACCCCACTTCCACAGAATAGAATAGAATAGAATAGAATAGAATAGAATAGAATAGAATAGAATAGAATAGAATAGAATTGAATAGAATATATATAATACGTTATTAATCCAAGAGGGAATTTTTTATTTTTTTTTTTATTTGAAACATTCTTGAAATTACAAAATCATCTGCGCACCAATCAACCAAAGATACTGTATTTCACCAAACTGTAAATAAGTAACATCAGAAAAAGATAATCAGGTTTTATGTTTAAAAGCGAGTGGGAAGACGTAGAACTTACCAAATCACACCTCTGTTCCATAAATAATATGATTTTTATTCATTATTCTTTTTTTTATTACAATTTATTCAATAATCAATCCATTCAAACATGTTAGAACTATTAAATTTATACTACCTATCTGTTAAATAGGTAGACATAAATACAATCTTTTAATGATATAATGGAATATCATTTACAATGAAAATAATAAAGTATAAGCATGACTATGTAAAGATATTATTTATAGTATGACAAATAAATACAGATTAAACAACAAGAGTTAAAATATCAATACAATCGAATAAAGTTAAGATAAATAATATTAGATAGCAATGTATACGGTGCCTAGCGGTGAATGGTATATGCATCAAAGAACAAAATTAGAAGAAAAACACTATTTACAAGGATCTCCTGTGGTGCATATTGTACAGATAATATAAATATATATAATTATGAAATATAATTAAAGTGCTCATATAAGACAAATTATAAGATAACATGAAACAGGATTGCGTGTGATGGAAACATCAAAACACTAATGACGATCCATGCATCAATCCATCTATACTGCTTGATCCTGTGCAGCGTCACAAGGTACTGGAGGAGCCTATACTGATCACTACACTGACTGTGCATTTCCTCCAGGTTAATAATCATTTAATGACCTGACGGCCCAAGGATAAAAACAGTGTGATGATCTGAATGTGCGGGCCTGTTCAAACAAGGTATGAGGTGGGTTGGTGGGAGGTGTCTTTGGAGGTCTCAGTGGTCCTCCTCAGGTATCTGGAGTTGGCGATCTTCTCCAGGAAGCGTAAAGGGCAACCCATGATTTTCTGAGCTGTGCTTCTTCTCCCGCAGGTCCTACATGGCCCTTTTGAACCCTGCCTTCTTTATATGGGGGTTGAAAACATGAAGCTTGGGGACCTACAGAGGGTCTGCATAGCCTCCCTTGGAGTATTTTTTTTGTTTGTTTCTGGAACATGTTTATTTTGATATTTTTCCACTGTTTCCAACAATAGCAGTTAATTGTTTTTAACAAGTTGCTTCACCTCTAGTTAAATCTCCACCTTGATTTTGGGGGACCTTTGTTTGAATCCTTTTTGCTGCAGGAAGACGATGAAAACTACTAAATTAAATGGTTTAAAAGTTGCAGTGAATTGCTGTATGAACCCAACAGCCAAGTACATTTTACAAGCTGTGTCTACACAAAAAATGGCCTGATTTTATGAAATTTTTACTCTGTTTCAGTTTCATTGTTTGTAGTCTGCATATTATTTGTTTATTTCCATCATTAGTGTCTATCTGTGTAGTCAGAATGTTTTCCCTGTTTTTAATGTCTGTTATTATCTGTTTTATGAATTGCTATCTTTATGTTCTACCTAAGATACTTTTTGTGTGCCTACAAATGTGGAGGGTGTGTGTGCATTTATATGCATGTATGAGTGAATGCGCATGTCCATGAGTGTGTTTTGTGAGCAGAGGTTTTATTCTGGGGATTATTTTTTTATGATTCTGTACTTTTTGTTACAGGCTTGCATGAAAAGTGCTATAGATAGCTCGACAGACGCTGGATGTGGGATCATGTGTGTATTTCACAAATGGCTACCATCACAGTGCAAAGCATTTTGGATTGATCCCTAGGCTGAATTGGATGATATAAACCCACACATCAATCTGATCACTTTATTTAATGTGCAAACAGGATAATCTGATCCCTCAATCAGGATAAATTTAATCAGACTTATCAGCAGTTAATGATAACTCTGTATCTCATGCCACTTTGCTGGAGATAGGAACTAGAATAGTTTCCAGTTGGAACCGTTACATTTCCCAGTTAACAAAATTCACATGGCAATAAAGAACTATTTACATGTCAAGAGTGCAATATTGTTGCAGTCAGAGTACAAACAAGCTGGTCACCATATAAATCCAGAGAGTGATTGATAGAAAAAGCTTTACAAAAAAAGAAGCAGATTAAATGTAATGATATTTTCAAAACAAAATGAAGAATGTAAGACGGCAGATGTTATCAAGACTTACTATAGCTTTAACTTTTCAAGTAAACTCTTCAAACTAGCGTCTGTTAACAAACTATGCCAAATAGATAAGCATTTGAGTATATCTTTATTTTAATACAGAAAGCCTATTTGAAATCATTGTGAGACAACAAGTGTGCAGCAGGCATGTGAGTCACTTCTGTATTGCTTAAATTTTAATATCCATTTAGATACATTTAAAAAAAAAATAAGTTTCACCCATCTACTAATAATACCCATTTGTCATTAACAATAAATCTATACATTCATTCAGCTCTGAACTGGGATCGTTACCAGGAAGCTCCCATAGTTTAGAGTTCACATGACAATAGCAAAGAGGAAACATGCTGCCTGAAGCGAAGCTGCTTTATTGCTGCTGTTGGAGTCCAGAAGAAAATAGGCTCATCATCAGAAACATCACCCAAGAAGGAGATACTATAAAGCATAAGAAGTACAATTCATTCTCACATTTGCACTGAAGTCATTACTTTGTTATCCTAACATATCTAAGACCCACTAAACCTGCTGCTTTAAAGCGATGTTGTCATAAACAGCAAGTCTAATGCACTAAGTTGGTGAGAAGTTTTGTTTAAACTGAAGTATAAGCAAAAACACAATGAAGAGAACTCATGTGAGTTGCATTTTTTCCCACTGGAAAGAGGGTCCATTCTGAAGATTGACTACTCAATTTAAGACAGAAAAAACATCTTTGTAATAGCTTGACTGTAAATTAATAATAGTGCAATTTAGTTGAGGGGTGCTGGATAGAGGCATGGTGCGACCTCAACGGGCTCACAATCAAACACACATTCCCATTTACACCTATAGGCAATTTAGAGTCCTTGGCTAACCCCAAATGCACGTTTTGAATGTAGGAGGAAGCCAGAGTACTCAGGAAAACACATACATGGAGAAGGAGAACATACAAACTTCAAACAGAAAGGCCCCCAAAGCCCAGACTCAAACAACGGATGTCCACCCTGCGAGGCAAAAGTGCCGACCACTACAACCCACGTGAATATATCAAAGTTATAATGACCCAGAAATTGGGAACATTTCTTGAAAACAAAAAGAGACACAATCAAGCAGTTCAATAAATTCACTGATCTGCAAACTTTTTCAACTGTAGTTGAGCAGAATTATGTATTTCCTCCAGCAATCCAGTTAGAATAAAAATTGTGCTGTTCAATATGCTGAGTGGCCATCAATCATTCAGCAGATCAATTTTCTAATTCACAAAAGGGAGGGTTTTTTTGGAACGAGAGAGGAATGTGCTCCAGTGGTTCACACAGTAGCTTTAATCCTGGATATTACTGAACAGGCTGCACAGCGTCAGTTTCTCCATCTTTTTTTTCTTTTTTTTTTATACCAGAAATGAAATAATTGAATTGAAGTAATATGAACTAAATATCCAGAGGCACAACCAATTGAAACCAATTAAAATTAATCTTTCCTTCGTCTATTGCCAGTTTTTTTTTTTTGCCAACGTGCAGTCGATCCCAGCTCACAGTAAATTAATGTATCAAGAATGACTGAATGAATAACTTTTTTCATTTTCCATTTTAAAAACCTGATGATATATCTTAAAGCAATAACATTACATTCTTAAATTATTTACAGTGTAGATATTTAGCTATAAAAAAAATACATTTCTTCTTTCTAGTATTAGTTACCTCTGCCAAGGAGTTTATGTTTTTGCCAGGGTTTGTTTGTCTGTCTGTTTGCAGGATTACACAAAAACTCCTGACGGGATCTTCCTAAAAAAAATTCAGAAGATGTGTCTTGACCCAACTTAGATTCCATTAAATTCTGTGAGTAATCCGGAACAACAATCTGGATACAAAAAATTCCAACATATATATTTGGAGGATCATTGCCCTGAACTGTGCCAAATTTCGTCTGGATCCAATCCACATTAACGATATGGCGGCACTTTGAAGTTGAAAAATTTTAACATTGAAAACGCCATTTGGGGGAGGTCTGTGCTCTCTGAGTGCTTTTTTAGTTTCTTCTGTAGTTTTTTGAGGATTACTTTTCAAATCTTTTAAGCTCATTTGCAATCTTTTACAACATATTTCATTATTTAATTGTAAAAACAGTGTTTCCCTAAGAAAGATTATTTTTCTCAAATTACAACCCCCATCCCTCTCACCGTTTTGTAAATTACCCAGGATTTTTTGGGAATTCTTGTTTTGAGCCCAATTAATCAAGTTTATAATGATTACAGATCCATACATGTTTTGTGTGTATGAGATTAAAGACAGTGTGTTGATGTCATCTCTATGATAACAATGAGTGTCACTGAGCTAAACTGAACAAAAAGCAATGGCAATTTATTAAAACAAATAAGATATTCCATCCATCCATCCATGAGATGAGAGTGCTAATCACTCCACCACCCTGTGGCCCTACAGCTGGCTCTATTTAACATTGATTGTAGGTCACGCTCCTTGTCTTCTGTCATCATCTGTGCGCATGATGCCTGAATCTTTTTTTCTCAAAACACCTATTATTATGGAGGTCAAAGGTCAAATAAGCTGATGGTTGTTATTTGATACTGACCTTGATGTACCATCTATATTCTACACCGCTTTATCCAATTCAGGTTCATACGGGCTGTAGCCAATACCACGTGATTATGTTTGAATTAATTATGTCATCAGTCCTTTACAGGACAAACTCCTTCATTTATAGTCACACATGTGGCAAAAAACAGGAATTGGACCATGGCAACAGACTCGCAAAAAACCCATTCAATCAATCCATCAATCAATCATCAATTTATTTTTAATGCACTTCTCGTATTAAAATATCACAGCACAAAGTGTTTTAAACAGTAAAATAAACACAGTAGCGACAAGGAATAAATTCAATATGAAAGCAGCGAAGAGTTAGGATCTCACATTTGCAGTGTGGAAACATTGTAGAACCAGAGAAATGCATTCAAAAGGACAAAAAAAAAAAAAAACTAGGATCAAGGATTAAATGGAATAATGCTAAAGCCTTAAAACAAACAGGAAACAGAGATTAAAATAAATATAAAATCATTAAAATGATGGGAATTGTAAAATAAGGTATTGCAATGATTGAAAATAAACACATTAAAAACACTAAAAGTACAAAGACTAATTCAGATAAATAGTTGAATATATGGTTAAAGACTGAATATCTAGAATGGATACATGAAAATAAAGCTTTACTAAAAAGGTGAGCTTCAAATCTGCATTTCTCTATGTCCCCATGTGCGCTGCTCTCAGCTCCAGCAGGGACGTAAATCCCCCAAAGACAAACACAAGCACATTCTTTTTTAGGCACGTGAAGTTTGATACCTGCTTTTAAATCTGCAGTAACGCATCTTGAGGAAGTAACAAAATATTAGGACATTTAGGAAAACAGATATCACGTTTCCAGATGAAAGCGCCAAAGGGCCTTTAGATTTATGATGGTGTGTCGTATTATTGGCAGGACTAACTGTCGTGCAGCTGCGGAGAACGGGTGCTACTGGAGAGGCAGGAGTTAAACCAGTTTCAGACAGGTACAGACAGGCCAGCTGAGTTTGTTTCAAAGAAGGCTGGGAGCCTCTGTATCAAACAAAGCTCTCAGATTACCAAGTCTTTTTCATCAAAAATGTTTGAGGAGGTCCTTTAAACAAAATCTCTATGTAAGACATTTCCAAAGGATTGCTATTATACGTTTGACCTTATGTGACATCTGTTTGCATTTACTTCTAAGACTGATCAATATTACAGCTTATTTTTAAACTTCCATCAATTTAGAATTGAAATGGTGATTATGAGACACATTTTTTAGAAGTGCAAACAGTTTATTACACAGCACAAGTCATCTGAGGGCATGTTTTCTTGTAAGGTCAAGGCTGTGAAGCGAAAAAGGGAAAAAAAAAGTAACAGCCCAACAATTCCCACGTGAGTAACAGAGAGGAGGAAAAACTTCCTTCCAACAGGAAGAAACCTCTGACTGAACAGAGGTGGGTGGCCCTCTGCCTCGACCGGTTGGGGTGAGGAGCGGGCAGAGAGAGAGAAAAATGTTTAAGCAAAGAATGAACACCAATTGGACATAAATGACGGTGCAGCTCCTGGAATGCTCACATGAAGGATAGGTGAGAAAAGTATGATTTCCAAGGAAATAAACAATGATCATAAAACCTTGTACCAAAATAAACACAACAAGAAGCGGGTAGCAGTGCCAGTGATGAAAAGCTCACTGGCCTGGGCCCTCTGTGTCTCAGTCTGTCCTGCCGTCATTTCCCCTCTTTGTCGTTCATTCACATGAGTTTTGCCAAACTGTTGGTGTCACAGCAGAAGGACTGACCGAGAAGATCTCAGATTTTCTCCTGTTGTTATTAAGTGGTATCTCCCATTCCCATTCCCCTCCATCCTCCTACTCTTTGGGATGGTGAATAGTAGTTATTCCTATAATTTGACTGGTTATTATACAACACAAACCCACAAAGCAACTTAGGTATAGTATATTACTAGACTAATTATTGCATTTTCAACGTATTCTATATGTTTATCATGATAAACTTTGCATATAAATGTTACAATATGTTGTTTCCAATGCTAAAATAGCCTTGGTCTTGTTTTGCGCTGCTGAATCTGCTTCTGTTTCTGTTGACTGGCTTATTAACTGCACTGAAAAAACGATGTTGATGTTGCAGAAAACAATGTAAAAGGGAACACATGTAACCTAATATGAATTCAGACAGTGCAAAATAAGGATGTGAAATGCAACGTATTTGCGAAGACAAAGTATTAATTTAACTAAAATCATGATGACGAGACGGATGCGCTAACTTAATCTATTTCTACTCTAATATGAAGTTCTTATTAAGTTTAAGCCGTACCCCACATTTCCTCCTCTTGATCTGCCCTTGGCTTGTAATGAGACCGTCTGGCCTGTAGTTTTGCAGGTTCAAAGCACAAAGTGACAAGATTAAAGAGTCAGAGGGAGTTAATAATGACGTTCCTGCCACTGGCTGATCTGACGAACAGCACGAAGCAGAACACAATAGGGCCAAGATACATTTACATTAACCCCAATTAGACACAAATTTTCACAAGCACGATAATGCGGAGGCCTTTTTTGTGGAAAAGTGAGACAAAATTAAAGCAATGATATCACAAAAATTAACAATTTGATACCCAAAAATACCCGTCAGTGAGAACGGCAGTGCAGAATTAATATGAGATTTCAACATTAAAGCTACTCAAGACTAAAATAGGAGCGTGACTACCATGTGTTCAGAGGTTGTAAGAGTTAGGTTTGTTTTCTGAGGCTGACATCTGTAGCACAACTCAAAGCCGCCGCTATGAAGAGACTTTGGTCCAGTGGGAAGAGTGATGTGGTTCAACTGTGGCTGGATGGCTGGCTGGTTGGCCGGTCAGGCTACACTGGAATGCAGGGTCTTTTGTTTGTCTGAGAGAGGAGTGGGTCAGGGGGAGAATGCCATTGATGATTGCAGAGAGGAAGAATGAACCTCCAGGAAGTGTTCTCTCTCTCTCTCTCTCTCTCCTCCTCCTCTCTCCCCCCTCTCTCTCTCTCCATCTGGAGCTCAGGGTCCTCGTATGACTCCAGTTGAGTCTCTGCTCCAAGGTCATCTTAATGAATGACAGAGTGTGTCATCAATTCCCTTCTTTCCTCGTTACACCTGTCACACACTCTCACACACTCTCTCACACTCT